>QUSF01000017.1:4296100-4473805 GCA_003676055.1 Chloebia gouldiae
TTTGCTGAATGTTTTGCATTTTAGACTCTAGACAGATAAGAAGCCACCAAACACGTTCTTGCAGTACAGAGTCAACACCACAAGTGTCTTCCTCAGGGTTGCTGGCACTGATGTTTGCATGCAGTGAATTACAAAATTTACATCCCAGGAGGGAGCAGTATGAGCTCCCCTGTGGGAGTGTGATGTGCATGTCTGGAATGAGGCAGTTTTAGGAATGAGATGCTGCTCAGGGACGGGAGCTGGGACACCAACAAACACATGGACTTGGAGCAAAGCAGATCTTTTTACACTGCCACAACCACGCCAACCCATACAAACTTGAACAACAATAAATTTCAGAGTTTCCACTACCTGGGGGAAATTATAACTGCAACTGTAGAGTCAAGGATTTTATTGCCTAATATTTTAACAGGTTATCCTGGAGAGCACATTTTAAATGCAGCCTCTCCCTTGGAGAAAAAAATTAATAAATTACATTGCTAACCCTCTCAAATCATGGAAAAGGTTTGACCAAGGAGAAACAATATGAAATACCCAGCTAAAAATACCCCTTTATTGAAAAACTTGTTTATTCACTATATCTCTTTACTGCTGTCACTGCTTTTTTTCTTTATTTGCAGTTTCTAGGATGGAGAAAATAGCATATCCAGCTGGGGCAAGACTTTACAAACATCAAAAGAATTTATAGCAACAGAACACAACCACAAAGAGCAACTTTCATCCATACAGTAGCCTGGTTTTGAGAGTTTCTCTAGTTCTGATAAAATATTTAACTCACAGCTGCCCTAACAGAGACAGAGCAACTAAAGTAGTACAACATGTGTAATGAGCAAGACTTAGCAATACAGTATAAATTCATAACAAAAAAATAACAAGGCAATTGTAGATATCATGTTCTTTCTAAACAAACTCTCACAGAGTCACACTTAAGCAATATTTGGTTTCTAGCCAGTGTTTCCCCTCTAAATATAAATACTACCAAAAAATTGCCATGTCTGTAGTTCCTCAGGGAGAGAAGACAGGAAGATGGACAGACAGTGCTGAGGTGTGTTAAACAAATGAGCAGAGTAAGAAAGTCTGCAAGGCTACTACCCATGGAACCAGCTAGATCCACCATCAATAATCCGTACTGTGTGGGAGGGAGAAGTATGCTAGTCATAATTTCAACTCCGGCAACTTTTCCTGACTCAAACATTAAAAAGAATTAAGACACCAGACAAAAAAGTACTGCTTTGAAAGAATATCCAGTGGCTGCACTTGCTGGTGACACCTCCCTCCGTTCTGTTACTAAACTAAGAGGAAAGGCTGCTGCTGCTTAATAAGATTTTTCATTTCTTCTTCAGGAAAATATTAGGAACCACCACTTAATTCTGTAACAGTGGAGAAAAGATACTATTGAAACAAATACAGAAACTGGAAAAGAAGTGTGCCTTCCAAAAGTCAAATTTTAAAGTGAGAGGGCTTAAGACATGTGCACAGCACTGGATCATCACCACTGAATGAACAATCCCACCTACTACAGAAAAAAATGCAGCAGCCAAATCTTTGTAATTTAGCTACAAACACCATGACTATGACTACAAAAATATAGCCTGGAATGTGGGAATTTCACAAAGGGACTCTTGGTTCTGCCCAAAAAAAAGTCGTAAGTTTTAGCACAGAAGCTGTACACTGAGTCCTTATATAACCAACACTGCAAACAGGCAGTGCAGGGGGCCTGAGACAAAATCCAGCTCACTTAGGAAAGCTATTCATCCTTTTGCTTTAGCATACCTTAGAGATATGGCCCATGACAAGAAAGGTTTATTAAGTTTTTTAAGACACTGGCAGAGCCCTGTCACCCTGCCCGCGGATCTGCACAGACTGCTTACAGAGTGCTTCTGCAAAGAAGCTTCAGCACTTTCCTTCAGCAGAGTTAAACCAGGCTCAGCTGAAAGGCACCAGAAAGTAGAGCTGGCTTTGAGCTTCCAAAATTCACACCAGACCTCATCAGTTTGGGCAAATCTTTGCTCCATGCCTTCCTCCCTTCTTCCACCAAGTCCTTCTTGGCAGCAAGTTCCTCACTCAGGGCGTACCACCCACATTAACAATTCCTCAGGCAGAAAAGTGTTTTACATGCACAGGGAAGAATTAACACCTTTCCCACATCAACAGTGGCACTGTAACACTCCTGGCCACGCTGCCTTTGTAGGCTCAGTGAGGGCCATGAGTAGGGTGAGGTATTACAGAAGGAATCAATAATATTTCTCTGCTGTGGGGGCTTCTTTGATCAGCACTTGAAGGATGCATGTTTAGTAACAGAACAATTTCAGGCTGCAAGAGGATGCAGTCTGGAAAAGCAGCTTCTGTCGCATGGGCCCTCCTGAAATTTGCTGCTGGAAATGTCCTGGAGCTCCAGGAATCAGCTCATTGCAGCAGGAACAGCTCTGAGCCTTGCAAAGCCAACACAGCATCTCCCCTGCCAGCCTGCCTGCCTATAACTGAGGTGTATCAGCCTCATCAGAAAAACCAGCAGCATCTGACCCCAGGCTGACCTGAAGCACGGTGATGGGAACACGTTTGCAGAGATGAGAGAGGGGCTCAAATTCCCTCAGGTCTTGGACCTACATCTCCCACATCTGCCCTCTCTTTGTGTCCTTATCACCAACATCCTCTTCTCTTTCTCTTTTGTTTTCTGAAACAAAAACATTTTCTTTTGGGCTGAAATGAAGGGAAAAAAAAGCCCTAAAAACCTTTAGAGGTGCTCTCTGCCATATCACTGGAAGGCATTGTACTTGTATTCACTAGCTGTAAATGCTCTGCAGATTCATCCTCTTTAATTTCTCTGTCTTTTAAGTGCACAGTGTCCGCGAGGTTCAAAAGAACAGGTATTGCTGGAGTGTGACTGAGAACAAAATCTGGTGTGAAGAAGAGTGTTTTGAGCCATCTATCAACAAGACATTTTCTGTCTCCGCTCCCCATAAAACTCTCTCAAGTTTGACACCCCCAGGTCCATTAATCCACCAGCAGCATGTCCCAAAATTGATTTATGGCCATTCACATGGGTCAGACCACAACCTGGGTCTCCATAAAAAGGATCAGGCTCTGGAAAATGACTTCTCACTTGCAGCATGGCCAGCAAGGGCTGAGTATTGGGGAACAGCCCACAGGATTAAATATTTGCTGGGATAGTTAGATCTCATGGAACTTTTCTGCAGGACCATCTAAGCCATGTGGCCTCTGTGACTGTTATTGGTGTCCCCAAAGCTTAAATCTTTGCTCTCTGCTTGTCCCTCTATTTCTGTCAACAGTGCCTATCCCTCGGTATGAGGAGCAGCTCTTCCCTGAGCTGGGAACACCATCACCACTCAATGCCCATTTCTCAGGTATCACTGCTGTGTGATACATGGCCAGAGTGACAAAAAGTAAAAGGAAACATCCTAAGCAATGTTCTTTTCTTTTATGAGTAGTCTCTTTCCATGGGTACACCACATGTAGTGTTAGTCAAACATCTGGCCTGATTCTGGCAAACATAAGCACATCAACAAGCTTTTTTTGATCTGTACTCCATCAGGGCACACTCTGCCCAGTCCACTTCTCTTTCCTCTTGCATCTTGTGGAAAATGGACTCAGCACAGGCAGCTGGGTAGACTTTGGGGATTCATATTCTGGTAAAGCATCTCATTCAGATCTCTTAATGCTCCAGGCTACTCCCCACCTCTAGCATCTTGAAAGCTCTCGTAATTTCCCCAGCTGTTTGGGCTGGCAGCACTTTGACAACAAATGTGCTTGAGGATAAGTGCACTGCAAGAACCTCAGTTTATAAACCAATAGCTTGGAGCAGATGGACTCAACCAAAAGCTGAACGCTGGGACTGTCCTGTCCCTTCTCTGCATTCAAAGCACACTCACAGTAAAACTCTAAACCTATTAGAATTTGCCAGAACAAACCAAAGTAACAGGCAGCTCCATCTATGAATTGCATTTAGTAAGCCAAAAGTGATATTTCATTATGCTGCAAGAATTTGTGAGCAATGTGATGTCATTATTGCTTCTCTTCTCTGAGAAGGACAGAAACTCATCTGCTTTTTTACTTATGACAGTCTCTTTTAAATTTTACACTTTTTACTTGATAGTCAGCTTGTCTCAATACTTTCTTTTCAGAATTAAGAAGAAAATGGAAAGCTAGCAAGGAAGCAAGAGTCTCTGCAGTGAGTCCTTTTATGTATCAAGCTAGTCAACAGAGAATGTCTTTCATGAAATGCCCCACGATTTGTGGTAAAAAATTCACGCTGCATGCGAACACCACACCAGCTTTGCTGCATTCACACGCTGCTTCCTTTGCACCACTCAGATGATGTGAAGCACTCACAGCCTCTGTCCACCAGTGCCAAGTTTAGAAAAGCTCTTTCCTACCTGAGTGTCTCAAAGCAGGACGCACAAATGTGGGAACTACACCAAAATAGCCAGCAGCAGGTGTGACTGCAGGAGGCTGTGGGAACAGCCAGAGGGATATAATCAACTGAGCTCAAGTCAGAAAGCAAGCCACAGGAGGTGACACTTTGCAGACTCCTGCCCCAACACACTCTCACCCCACAGCACCAAGAAAAGAGATATGGCTTGTAGGAATATGCAAAGCAGGATCATAATATGGATTTATACAGCTGGAACCCAACCAGCACGGCAGAAATGGAGAACTGTGGGCTTGAGGATGTGCCAGGATCCACAGTGCAGTCTCTGCAGTGTTCCTGCTCACACAAGTTAAAACTTGTTCTGCTGCATCTTCCATCTTCCCTCCCCATGATGTGCCTTCTGTGCTAATCCATTTGTTCTTTTGCACACACTCACTCTCTGGTTTGCTGCTGGGAAGGACCAGGAGAAGGGAGACAGATATTAGGGTGTGCTAATGGCTCCCCTCTCTGCTTCCAAAATCAAGAGGCTCTCTCCACCCTGCCCACACATTCTTCAGTCCTCCTGGATTCAAAGCTTGAATGCTTGACCCAGGTGGAGCTGCACAAAGGTCACTGAGGAGGCTCAGGAGGAGCTGCCAAATGTAGGGAGGAAACAGCAGCACCCACAGCCCTGGCTGCTGCTGGCTAAGATGGACATATCCCAGCACCTTCATATCTCTGGCTCTTCAATGCTGGCCATCAGATTTGGGAGGTGGGATGCTGCATGATCAGAGGCAGGAACTTGAATTTTATTTATTTTTTTTTAACAATAAGCTTATAGCTAGCAGTGAAGAAGAGAACAGGCTGACTGGTTGCCTAAACAAACAGCTGCTGAGACAAGCAATAGAGATCCAAGTCTGCAGGGTAAGATGGCAGCCTGTAAAGGCTCAAGAAGTTCTAGATCATGTAAGACCTTCATTTAACACAGCATTTTCACTGCAGGTGTATTTTATGCAAAGCAAATTTTGAGCTTATCAAGCCTCTTTATTTCCCTCACATGCCTCCCCCTTTCACAGCTCATCTCTGTCCTTCCTCTCATTCCCTTTGCCCCACGTTAGCCTCCAGGAAGCCACAGAACATCCATGTCTCCTGTAGGATGCCCTTCCTGCACTCCAAACCCACAGAGTCTTCACTTGGCTCCAACAAACTTAACACTCTTCAGCAGCATTACTGGGAGAAAGCTCTGGTCCTGCCACATCCTGGATCTGTTGCTCTTTGGTGGGGAGGCTCCCCTCGTCCCTGAATTTTTGGGTTGCCAAGATGAGTGCCTGTTTGAGCCCTGCTGGTTGCAGGCAAAGCAAACCATGTATCTGCCCCCATGAACCAGTCAGAGATCCCTAACACCGTCCCACTGCATCATTTGATACCCTTCATTCATTCCTTGTTGAAAGGAAACAAAAAACCAACACCATCGCCACCACAAAACATGGCTACAAAAGCATTTTCAACACATCAAATAGCACTGCTCTGAAAATCCAAGGCAGAGGCAGTGGCAGAGGCAAGGAAGTTTGTGAGGTGATGTGAGGCAGACTCCTCCTGACACCTCCATCCCTTGACGAACGCGCGTTCCCGAATCCCGAGCCCAAGCCTGCCATATAAGGTGCTGATATCTCTGCAAAGGCAAGACAAGCTTTAATGCTGCAACTAAAAGATGAGAGAACACTGCCTAAATCAGGCAGGTCCCTAAAGAGGGAGCGAGCTTTTCATCATAAATGTTTCTTCAGTTATTTGGGGAAAGAAACGCAAATCGGAAGAGAAGTTGCAGATAGAACAGCCCCCAAATTAATATTTTCCCTCCTAATCTTCTCTACGTGGCTTCTGACCGTGCTGTCTGTTGCAGTTTGCTTATGCTTTGTAAGAGACAGGAAAAAAAGTACGCAGACAAATCACAAGGCAATGATTATTACTGAGTTGCTGCCTCTCTTCACAAGCTCACTGTACCAGGAATTGGCAAACAACCCCCAGACAAACATGCTTTCAACTCATTAAACAACTACAATACAATGCACTTATAACCATATTTACTGTAACTGAGTCGCATTTTTCACCCAAATATCTGCGTGACACATGGTCCAGAGCCAATGTTTCAGTAGCTTTAGGTTATGCACACACTTACTCCCCAAAATGAAGAAGTTGGGGATTATTTGGGTGCAGCATTCCCTCAGCCAGAGACGCGGCGCGGGCGTCGCTTTGCCTGCAGCTTCACTAGCGACACAAATTTAGCCAGAAACCACCACCCAGCCTCTGACTGCTCCCAACCCTTCACAGATGTGCTACAACTTCCCATTCTTGACTCCTTTTTCTGCTCTGAGCAGCAGCCTGAAAGCAAGAAGCCCCTTTGCAGAGGCACAAAAGGAGGCAAATCCACGCGGCGCTGGCAGGACGGAGCAGGGCAGCTCTTACCTCTCCCTTGGGATGGATGAACGCCCGCAGGGTGCAGGAGCCTGGGGAAGATGCAGCTCAGCGTTCAGAGCAGCACGAGGCCTGGCCTGTGCTCATGAGCTGCCCCTGTCAGATTTTCCAACAGCAGAACTGCAGCCAAGTCCCTGCCCATGCCTGAAGAATTTCCTGAACAGCATTCCCGTTCTTTTTCTAACTGCTTTGAAACCACACTGTCTGTACTTCAATAAGGCTTTGTCAGGCCAAGTTACAGCTACTGGGCTGGCTCCAGCAAGCAATTGAAAACACATGTGTTTTGCATTAAAAGCCCCCTTCTCCCTGCACACATTCAGACACAGACACCCCCGTCCGCACCCACCCCGGAGCCTGCCTGCCTTGCCTTCGCTGCCATTTCGGCTAAAAGGAATAAAGGGATTATGTTGGTGGAGATTTTCTCTGGGAGAAGGAAAAATGGGGTGGGGATGCTATTCCCACAGGTAACACCTCACCCTGCCTCCTGAGCTTTGCTAGTGTCATGGGCACCCAGGTGAACAGCTGGCTTTGCCAAACCCCAACTAGCAAGGAAGCACAGGAGATAAAATTACAGTTCACCACTACTCTCCCCTTACCTCTGCCTCTATCTCTTCTAAAACTATCAGAAAAGAAAGCATATTTTTAGCATCTCTAGACTCAGTTCAACACATCAGAACTGTATCCTAATCTTGACACATACTCCTGTATCTGCTTATAACTAAAAATAATATAACTATTTTGGAGTACTTTTATCCCTCTCTGCTTTCCAGCTGTCCTAACCTTTATAACCCCAAATATTTTAAGCACCTTGCATCTCTTTTTAAAGAGCGTTAACACCACTCTGGCATTGGCTTAATGAAGAGAAATAGAAGATATAATGTTATACCTTTAATCAGAACGGGTCCCAGTTCTTAATATCTGTAATCATTTCCAGGCAGCAGCATGGGTCAGGGCAGCAACCGTGGGCTCTGCAGCTCGGGATGCCCTGTGCCTGGCATGTGCCCGTGAAGCAGAGCTGGAGTAGATGTGGAAGCACACATGGATGTCCCCCTGATTCCACCACAGCTAAGTCCCACCAAAGATGAAACACAGCAGCAGAGTTGTCAAGGTAACAATATAGAAAAGAGACAGTTTAAAGAGAGAGAGAGAGATTTTCCCCTCCTAATGCTCCTTTTCAAACCGTGCACTCCACTTCTTTGGGGTTATTCTGTTCTGTGGTTTGCAGAGGTGTGGTGGGCAGGTGATGTCTTTACATGGGATAAAGGCAGTGGTGATTATGAGCAAAGAGAGCTCTGATCCAGCACTCTCTGAAGGCAGAGGAAGCCTGCTGCCTTCCACGGCCTGTGGCTTCAGTCCATGGCAAGGATTCATTCACCCACAGGAATGCAAGATCTGCCTTTCACCCATCAGCAGAGAGATCCTACAACATCCACGTGGGATGCCCCTATGGAAAGCCTGGAGTTCATCCATCCAGCAGCACCGAGAGCTGCTGTGGCCACACCACGCGTGGCTCTTGCCTGCACTTTGCCCTGCTGCCAAAATGCTGTTTCCTTCTTCCTGCACAGAGCCACACAGGGGGTCAGCAGTCCTGCCCTCGTGCACAGGCCAGATGTGGGCAGCCTGGAGCAGCCCCCAGGCTGAAATCAGCGGGGATGGAGCCAGACTAGGATGCTGTTTTGCAGAAGACAGGACAGGAGGAAACCACACAGTCATCCTGCCTCAGTTTGCAAGACTTTGAAACAAAAGGTGAGCACACACACATCCACTGCTGAAGCATTTCATGTGTGTTTGCACAGCTCGTGAGGAGTCAGCTTGTGCCAGAGCAGAAATCTGGATCACAGATCAGAACTGCCGTGCAGCTCAGAGTCTCCTCAACAAACCACCACAGCCATGGTAATACTCTTTGGGTTGGCAACCAGTAACAGCTGAAACCAAAGGTGCCTGTACCAAAGTCTCTTGGTATAAATAAGCTGAAACAAAAAAATATGAACTGCAGATTCACATAATTAGATTTTCAGTTGTACAAGACAATCAGGCATCTGCAGAGCTGTTTGCAAGATGATAGCAGCAGTCTGTGCCTTCTGTCTTAAATTTCCCTGTGGTCTTTATTCAGTAAACCAGTTATGGATGGGGCAGGCAGTAACTTCAGTGGATCGCCGTGTGTTTTGAGTTAAGCACATGCTTTAGTGCTTTGTGCTCCAGGACTTTTTATGGCAGCCTGGCTCTGGCAGGATCATTAGTCCAATCATCTATAACATGGCAGTACAGCACTTTGAGATTACTCAGTTCTTTATATAAATACAGTAAATCAGTGGGTTTCAAATTTTTCTCGCTGTGCGGACCCCTAAATATTTGACAAAGGTGGTGCATACCCCTGTAATCATTTCACAGAGAGAGATTCCTACATACCTTACAAAACCACCTCTTAACTTGTCATTTTTCCCTTGGGGATAGTCCTCAGGCCTCCCATATGTCTGTGGACCACAAGCTTAAAACCCCTGCTGGAGGTAACTTAATCCCTTATTAAAAATCTAAATGATCTCTTCTGTTTATGTGATGTACTTTCTATCTTCAGAATATTTATGCGAGTTAGCAGCATGCTGGCAGGTACAGACATGGGGAGGTGACAGCATTAATACTGCATTTTTTCCACTGGCATAATTAGTAGGCCAAGTCTATAAATATTTACATTAAATCTGTCAGGCATCACACCAACCTCACTGATAACTTCAGGGGTGTCTTACTGTAAACTGCATTAATGCCTCACTATTTTGTCATCAAGTAACACATAAAATGCTCCTTCAAGCTAAGCCACTTTGAGTAGGTTGTTTTTATCTCTTTCTCATTTGGGTGCAGGGTTTAAAGATGCTTCAAGCATCAGAACTGTGGCTCAGGGACTGTTCTATTTTTCTGTTATTGAGCTATCATTTGTATTAGTGCCAGCACGACCAAAAATATATGAACCTTGCAAGCATAAACCTTAAGTTGATGTCGACATAACTATCTGTGTAACTGCTATTATTCCTCAGAACTGGCAGGGTTATGAGGATTAAAAAAACCTACTAGTGCTCTTTGGCAAAATGAAAACAAATTAACCCCCCTCAAAGCTTCAGTATCTTTGCAGCTGGAGACTGCAACACATAGGGACTTCCATTTTGTGCTGAAGATCCAATCCACCTGGATCCATGAATTTCTACACTATGAAGAGACCTACAAAAGACAGGAAGGAAAGTTCCATCTCTACCATTTATACCTGCCCTGACTTTTGACAGCATTTTCTAGAAGCAGCTGGAATTTATTTAATGTTTACAGCTTAACTATCAATATTCATAATTAATTTCATTTAACAAATAGTATCTATTTCGTACAAAATGAAACTTGAGATTTTCATGCTGTGCAGATTTCCAGGAACTCTTACAAGCATTCCCCAAATCTTCCTAAAAAATTCAGGGCAAACCAAATATGAAGAAAGAATCAGCATGTAAACACAGGTGTGGGTGCACCTGGAGTGGAGGAAGAAGTCAAAATGAAAATTTGATTATCTGAAATAATTAAGCAATCCCTTGGTTTGAGCTTTCCTTCCAAATGACTTCTTTTAAAATCCATTAAATCTCTCGAAGTATCACAATAGAATAAATATAAATGTTCAAGTATTTTTAATGTCTCAACTGAAAGAAATCATCTGCCAAATTATTATTATTTTAAATCGCCCTCAGCCCTGGAGCCTTTTAAGAGATCTCTTGAGTACCCATGTGCAAAGGGAGAAGCCAAGACTCATTTCAGTTCCATCTCCTTAAATGCAGAATGAAGGGAGCTGATGGATTAGGAAGTTAACTATTTTGGGTCAGGAGCAGCAGGCTGAGGGAAGGCAGCTATTGGCATTCCTGATGGATTCACCCAGCTCTGAGCATGCAGAGAGGATGGAGGGCAATACAATGAGATAAAGAGGAGGTTCCCCAAACTTCTGTAGGGAGTGGCAGTAGCTGTAGGGATGGAATGCTGCAGTGAAAGGAAAAATCCTTCCCTGTGTGTGTGTGCAGGGAGTGAGTCTGACCTGATGGCAGGGAGCAAAATCCTGTTTTAAGTGCTGGGAGTGCTGAAGGCACACAGGTCATCCAGTAATCACACAGGGCTGAGATGGACTTGTCGGACAAGTGAAAAGGAAATGGGAGAAAATGAAATGTGTGTGTGTGCTTGAACATGACTGTGTGCTGGAAGCAGCCAGACCTGCAGTGCCTGCATCCCCCCACATCCTCACCCACCACTCCAGTTTCTTCACAGGAGACAAATATGGCTACTTTTCAGAAAGAAGTGTAAATATAGGACTGGTCACGAGATACAAGATCTTCTAGTTCTTGGAAACTAAAGAGAAAGAGGGACAAAGCTGCTCTTGTAGACTGCTGTTCCAAGGATGCTCGAAACTTCATGCAGATGAGAAACTCCAGGAACAGCAGAGGTGACCCTGGAGACCTTGATACCTGTGATACTGAGTTATTTAGATCTGAGTACTGAATTTTCCCCTTCTATTCATCCCAGACTTAGCAAATAGTGCAATAACATTAGCAAATCAAAGGAAACACAACAAAAAGTCCTGGTTTCACAGCAATGTTACAGGTGAGCTGGGCAGCAGCAGGTCAGGGCAGGAGTCAGTGTTGCTTGCACAAGGCCAAAAACACAACAAGATTTCAAGAGAAGGACTGAGCTTTCATGAGAGGCCAGACTCAGAGAGGTGCTGCTCAAGGTCTGCAGTACAGAAACATTCACATCTCTGCTGCTGCTATGAGACAAGGATCAAAGTGGCAAAAAGTCATCACCAAAGGCGCCTTCCAGTGCACAGGCTCAGGAGAGCTGTCAGCAAGGGAGGGTGGAGGATGAAGTACCCAGCACACCTGAACAACAGCAGGCTTTGTGCACACCTTGATGTGCAACACCTGCACTGAAAGCAGCCTGCTCCTAAGGCTCCTTTCTCCTTAGGGTCCAAACTTGCAGACTCCCTGAACCCATTTGCAGCCTGCAGTGCTCCCAACATGAAAGCTCTGTGCTGTGCTCCTTTCCCCACAAAAGATGCAGCAGTGTTTACCTTTTACCCAAAAAAGCCACAGCCAGGACCTCTACCCCAGCTGCTGCTTTGTAATTATTTGGATGATTTGAGCTATTTTCAGGCTCTTCTCAGAAATAATTTAAGGCCAGCAGAGCTTGTTAATAGGTAGAATGGAAAGTGTTCCTTTTCATTTCTCTGGTAACATTAATGTAATTATCCTGAATAATTCTCAAACTACGTGGGCTGTAATTTCAAGGCAATATTACCATTACAGAGCCCTGTTCTTCCAGCCAGCATGTATCATACTTCCCAATCAGAGGTTATTTATCAATAATCAGAAAGGTCTTAATTTACAAAAAATAGTCTCTTTATTTGCAGCATGACAAAGGAGCAGGATGGGTGTCACCATGCAAAAAGATGTGCCATGTCCCTGGCTTCTACTCCTCTGGCATAAGAAATGCAAGGGGGAAAAAAAAAAAAGAAAACACGGCAAAGATTAATTCCATACAGATATAAGAGCAAATATTCAGTTGGCAAGGCCAATAATTGTTCTACTATTAAAGTCTTAACAGTATCCAAATTCATTACTCTTATCTGAGCAGCCTCAGGCTTCGTTCTTTCAGAAATTAGGTTCAAGGCACAGAGCTGCTCTCTGAGCTTTGCTTAGATGTGTGCCCTGACCACGACACATCATCACCTCAGCCTGCAATAATCATCTTCTGGGGGAACATTTCAGTTTCTCTGCTAGGTCTGTTGTAGTGGAGAGTTTTTGAGAATGGAGGTGTCACTCTTACATTTGATGCAGAGCAGTTTCTGGTCAGGCAGAGCTGTTCAGCAGCCTGTGCTCATCACAGCCTTTCCCTTTCCAACCCAGACTATTTTTATTCTGTCAAGAAAGAAGCTCTGCTTGTACTTACACTTAGGTATCCTATTATATCACAGAGTTTAGCACCACCCGATGCTCCCAAATTTGGCTCCACAGAACAATTTCCGTAGGCAGCAGATCTGTATTTTCTCAAAGCAATTAGCAGGACTCTTGCAGAACACTAACGAGGCGTCCTGTCAGCCCGTCAGCAGCCCAGGACAGAGCCATCTGTTTTAACGAGCTCTGGGGTGCCATTCTGGACAGCAACACTTCTGCAGGATCCTGTGAGACTCCTGAGATGGGCAGCAGTGACCTTCATCCATAGATCTGACCAAAGGAGAACTCTTGCCCTCCTCCTCCAGGCTCTCACCATCAGGCTAAAACTATCCAGAGCACATGAGATACAGCTGAAGGCATTTTTTACAATGAGGGTGGTGAGGCACCAGAGCATGCTGCCCAGAAAGGTCCCTGCACACTTTCAAGGCCATGTTGGACAGGGTTTTGACCAATCTGATGTAGCTGAAAATGTCCCTGCTCATTGCAGGGGCTTGGCCCAGATGACCTTTAAAGGTCCCTCCCGACCCAAACCATTCTGTGATTCTAAAACCTGAAGTACAATATCCGCTCTGGAACAGGCAGCAAGGAGACAACAGATCTGGTAACCAAAACAGTGAACAATCTTTGGCCAAATTTTGCAAATTGTTTCTCTCTGCTTATATTCTCCAAGAGGTGCTAAGGCACGTGCTGTTCATAAAGCAGCTCCTGACAGAATGCAGATACTTGGAGCTGTAGCACATTAAAGAACGATTGTGCTGATATATAAACAAATGCACACATGCTCACATATTTTGAGTTTCAACAGAGAATACTGGGGAAGGTTTAAAAAGTGAATTGCTTGGAAAATTATGCTACACTGAGATTGTGTCAGAAGGAAGGAAAAAAGATGTAACGGCTTGAAAAATAAATGCATGTTTGTATGTCAATAATTACACCTGACCTTTGCCAGAGAACTCAGTATGGCAGAGGCATATTGGTGAGGATGTGAAAAGACCCTTGTGCAAAAATTCTGGACCTGGATTTCTCTACAGAGATACACTCAACTTCAATATCTCTGCTTCAGTTATTGGCAGGATGTCACAAAGGCTAAAAAGCCATTTAATTGTGAAATCTCTTTATTTCTGTAGCTATTACCTCTCAGTTTTGGAGAGGATTCCTTGTGCTCTCCTAGACCTCAGCAGGTTTTGGAGCCTGGGCTAGGAGGATTTCTTGTGTGTTCAACAGCATCCATAAAGGCTGCACCACCCTAGAGAGCTGCTGAGACCATTTGCACTTGTTCTGCTCTCCTCTTCCAAACATTTATCTGATTCAGCAGTTGGTGAGGCCTGACCCTCACTGCAATGTCAGAGGGCTGCTGCTGCTGCTCCCAAATCTCTCTGTGACCCCAAGTCATGCTAAAGGTGGCTGTAAATGTTTGTTCCCTTCAGAGTACAGAAGAGAGAATCAAATGTCCTGTCCCTTCCTCCACAGAGCCAGCATACAATTTGGTTCCTGGTACTGTCTCTTTATCCTACAACCTAATAGTTATGGTGTTGGATTCCTTGTGAGCACAGTGACCCTAGCAGCCCCTCCCAGCACCACGCTGCAGAAATCTTCACTGCAGAAGGAGAGGAACTGAATTAAGTTCCTCTTGCGATACTCATTTCTATATGGCAGAAAAATAAGAGGCTCATTTTGTGACTCCTCTGCATGAGCAAAACATCCTGTGGTTTGGCAGCAACAGGATCTTCTTTTCATTAGTAGGACACAGGGAAAACCTTGCCACATTCGTACATTTTGAAGTGGAATTTCATCACTGCTGTGATTAATGTCAACATCATTTCTGCCCTAAATTCTTCCTTCCCTCAGGCTAAAAATACCTTCTTGGATTTCTTGGTATTATCCAGTAAGAATCACAAATGGAGAGAGGACAAGGAGAGGAAAGGAGAGAGATGTTTTTTGTCTTTCATCCAGACTTTGTTTTTGGGCAAAGTAGCTGTCAGGGAAGTAAGAGAGATGTTCCCAAAAAAATGAGGGATTTTACCTGCCCACTTTTCTCCCCAGGTAACGACAAAAGTTTATGTGGATGCTTCTCAAAGAGTAAAAGAGTTTTCATGTTATGCGTCACTCAGAGATACATTTACAATTGTGGTTTATGAAGTCACTAACTGTTAATTTTAAAAAGTTTGCTTCTGCTTTTTTTTTTTTTTTTTTAATAAGTGCCCTTGTGTCTTATTCTCAGATCTGTCCTGCCTTCTCCATTTCTGAGGCTTAGGGACATGCTGAAGCTGGTAAACTCCCCCTCTATAAGAGCAGGAAATATGCAAAGTGAAAAATTAAATCCCTTTCCTAAAAACCCATTTCCAAATGCAAAGACAAGGGTCTAGAGGGGAAGCCCTATGAGAAGCAGCTGAGGTCACCAGGTTTGGTCAGCTTGGAGAAGAGGAGACTGAGGTCAGAGCTCACCAGGGACTGCAGCTCTTCCTGAGGGACAGCTCCACTCTGTGTGACAGTGACAGCACCCAGGGAACTGCTGGAGCTGTGCAGGGGAGATTCAGGATGGAGCTCAGGGAAAGGATCTTCCCCCAGAGGGTGCTGGGCACTGCCCAGGCCCCCCAGGGAATGGGCACAGCCCTGAGGCTGCCAGAGCTCCAGGGGCATTGGGACAGTGCTGTCACACACAGGGTGGGATTTTTTGGGATTCTCCTGTGCAAGGCCAGGAGCTGGACCTCGATGATCCTTGTGGGTCCCACACAACTCAGGAGATTCTGTGATTCTACGGTTCTAATCAATGGCTGGGTGTTTTTGTAACCCCTCACCTTACTGGAGACCAGCACAAGAGAAATCAATGCAGAGCATTTACCCTCAGCTGTCTGTGAAAATAAACACATGTATTTAAGAAGTGTGATATTTAAGTCACAAAAATCGCATTGTAGCAGTGGGGTTAGATGTGAATTCTGCAGCAACTGTTTCTCAGTTCCAGAGCATCTGGCAGGAGCAGCACTGGGCTGTGTTCCCATCAGTGCTGCTGAGCAAAGCCTCCTCCTCTCACCCCTACAGCTATTTATCATCATCATCATCATCACACAAATCTGGGAGCAGCTTAGCACGGTGGCACACAAGTCTCCATCCTGGCTGCCAGGTTAAACTGCTCTGCCTGCAGCACAAGAGCAGAGCCTGAGCCTTTCTTTTAACCTAAATCACTCAGGTAGATCCTAGGCTTGAATGGGAGCAGGTGGGGGAACACGTGTTGGGAGCACAGTCTGGAACAGTCACCGATTTTTATGGGTTCATCATCCCAACACATAAACTTTCTCCCAGCAGGGCTCCTTCTCACTTCCCTGTTTTTATTATTGTACAGCAAGACCTGAACAGCAAATCTCTCAAAGGTTAACAGGCCTGTCCAGAAAGTGCAAGAAACAGACAGGCTACAGTCCATGAATTTTAATGCTCTACATGACAACAACATGCTATTTCTGTACTGGAGAGCAGCCCACAATCAGCACTATTTCAGTAATTGTGAGAGATGACGGAGGCCAAGGAAAGGTGCAATAACAGTTGTAAGATAACCTGCCTGCAAACAATAGGAGAAGACCACCATAAAGGTAGGATGGCAGAGAAGAGAATAACACAGCAGAGAAGCCCCAGCAAGGACACCTCCACCTGCAAAAGCACATTTCAGATGGTGATGCCCATGGGAAATTAGTCCATCTTTCTTTGAGAGGAAGCCCTGGTGGTGTCCACTTAAGAGAAATGACACCTTAATGCTGGAAGTTCCAGGTTGGTGCCAGCAAAAGGACAGAAATGCACCCACACACCTTCCTCATCCACCTCATCCTTGTGTTTGGAAGCAAAGAATGCTCACAGGTCCTGAAACACCTCTAAACCAACATGCTTTAGGAGCTATTAAAAAGAGAAGAAAAGAAAGCTGGCTACCTGTGTTCAGCTCCTTACTCACTGCAGTGAGTCTGCACCACAATAATGCCTCTTACACCAGGATCCAGAGACTGCTTAGCCCTGTCTGTCCCCAGTTGTTTGCATTTCTATATAAAGACAACCCCAAGGATTCCTTAAAGATAAAATTTGTCACAATTAGGTGTTGGCATTTCTTCATAATTGCTTTAAATACTTCATTCTCAAGGAAATGTGGTTGAAAATGCAGGAAAATTATGCTGATTAGTTGCTCATAATTAGATAGATTGAATAAAACCTGGTGCTTAGCATGTTTTGCATTTATATAGTCTTTATACAAAATTAACCTCAAAGATATCTCTATCATTTTTTAGTCCTTTGCTATCAAGCACATCTGATCTGCAAAGGATCATCTGCATAAACAGACACCTCTTGAGGATTGCTTAAAATCATTACTGTGTCCACAAAACTGTTTCCCCAGTACTCCACTTCTCCCTTCTGCTATTTCTGAATAACTCTTCTGGTTATTTATGAAGGAAATAAGTCTTATTTCTATTGTGGGGAGAATGTAGGAATAAAGAAAAAAAAAGGCATTGTCCCACCACTCCAATGTCCTTCAACAAGCATTTAGCCAAAACTATTGCTGAAAATGTTACCTGCTTCTTGAATCTAAAAGCAAAGACAAATATGTACATCTGAGCACAAAAGATGTCTTCCCCAGGGAGCACTGATGAAGACAGAGCTACTGGCAGACCCATAAACCTTATTGCCAAAGGTTACTTGTGGATGAAACTTCTTTCTCCTGGTCCAGATTAAGAAAATCCCTAGGACTGATTGTTTTCCTATGCAAAACAGCCCCTTGTCATGGAAGTCCTATTAATTTTCTTGGAGCACAAAGAATTAGCTAAAAATGCTTATGTGGACTAAAAAAAGACAAAATGTATTTATGGAGAGTCTGTCTTTGCAAAGCAGCCAAATATGTTTTCAAATCTATATAGAAGCACCTCTGTTTACTACTCTGAGTATCTGCATTTTTTCTCTCTGTGTGAGAGATTTTTCTTCTCTCTTCAGAGCACCATCCCCTTGTCTAAGCCAGGAGAATATGAAATAAATGTGGTACTGCATATAAACACAATATAACAGAGCTTCTAAATTCAGAGTCAGCCGAAAATATCAAGTTTTTGTTTCTCAGTGATTGATGCCCTCTAGAAGAAATAATAATTATATGGCACAAGGAGGAGGAAAAAAAAGCATGTTGAATAATATAAGCATTTAGTCAAATCATAACTGAAACACTGAGGGGAAAAAACGCTTTAAAGCTGCTTAGAAAAAGACAGCATTATCTGTAAAATGGATGAAAAATAAACCCCCTCCAATAAGAAAAGAACTTCAGAAATTTGTTATACGCTAATGCCATCTACCAGACATCAGTGGAAGTAACAGAGAGAAGTGTCAAAGAAACAACAAATGCAACAGGGATTAAGTGAGTACTTGTGCACAGCCCACGGTCTTTATTTTCTTAGCAAGTACTGAATCCTAAACCTTGTTCTACCTTTTCTTTCTTTCTTAGAGAAAGGACTCCAGGGCATCCGGGAATGCAAATATTTATCATTTATTTTAATTGGCAAAGCTGCAGCATAATCTTTGAAATTCCCCTTCCAACACAACTTTGAGGATCAATATTTAGCTACACAACTTTGAACTGTCGTTATTTTTCTCTTACAAGCTGATATTCTCTTATGCAATGGGAAAAACTCTTATTTTGTGTCAAATTCTACATTGTCTCATGGCCTCTTCAGCCTACCCTGTCTTGATCAGTGAGACCAAACTCAAAGAGCTTTACAAGTGGTTGCACTGACAATTTAATCTCTATCTTTACCTGTATGTGGAATTTCCAAGGGCTGTCTGACCACTGTAAAGGGGTTTCTACTTCTCTTCTAGTCTCAAATGGCCCCTGACTTACAGCCAGCTCCAAACAACACCCCAAGGAGTTGTGCCAAACCTTAACAGCACAGTTGCTTTCCTAGGAGAGTTTTCCACCTCCACTGAGGATGTACTTTTCCAACCCAAAGCTTGGGTTCGGTCCATCAATGTTCCTTTTGGACATCCACCAGAAATAAACAACCTGTTCAGTCTCAGAACTGAAAAACAGATTCAGGTGCAAAATCTGCCACTGCCATGCCATGGACACGGTGTCTATCTGCTGATGCAAGAAGTGGGAGATAGACAAAGCCATATCTAAACCCAGCAGAGCACAATGTGGACCTGGAGCATTTTGAGAGGCTCAAGAACACTTCCATTTCAAAAGGAACATCATCTATATATGTCTTTGTTCTTTCAGACAAAACCTCATTTCTTCCTAAACTTACCTACAACCTACCCCAAACTTCTACCTAAACTTACCCCAAACTAATGAGATTTGTTAGACTTTCAGTCCTTAACACCTCTTCAAGAAAATGTTCCAGAAATTCTGACAATTGGAAAGAATCTAGTTTTCTGTTTAAATATATTCAGATCAACAAATCTCTTTGCATTAAATTTACCTTTTTTTTTTTTTTACCCCCTCAGAAGAACTCCAAAGTTTTCAGAAGTATTTACAGATACCAACTAACAGAAGCACTACCCAGAAATTCTGCCAGTATTTGTATCTTTCTGGTCTTCCAGAAGGGCAGAAACAAAAGCTTTTTAGTTGCTACACTTAGTCTGTATCTACACTGGAAAGGTTCAGTGATGAAGCCATGCTGAATAGCCACTGATTAAGAAATTGCAGCAGCTCTAGGAGCTGCTGTTGATTCAAGGTGAGAGGAATTGCACCGAGCTGGAGTTAGCTGGCAGTGCACAAAGAGGAATTTCCATGTTGTCAAAAATCTTCCACCGTGTCTGATTCTGGCATTATTTCCTACTGGCTTGCTAAGAAAAAAAAAAACGAGCCCTCATCACACTCCTCTGGTGCTTTCTTTGCTCCTTGGATGAATATGCTGTGAGTGCAAATACAATGTTCAACAGCAGCAATTTATTTTCTGTCTCTCACAGGAAGGACTGGAGGCAGCCCTCAGGAGCTGGAATCAAGTTTTTACAGCCAACCCTCCCTGCCAGCTCTGAGTTCCTCTCCTCCTTCTGCCCTTTTTCTGTGAGATCACAGCCACAAGGCCACACCAATGTGGTGCTGGTCCTCAGCCCCATCTCTACAGCTCTGAGAACCTGCCTGACAACTCAGGAAATTTCGCCTTGAAGATCCAGACCCAACATTCCCAAACTGCATTGAGAGGATGCACAGGCAGCCCCAAACTGGGCAGAGAATCAATATTGGGGAGGAATATCTCAGTATTACTGCAATACAATTCTAGGATTTAAACAGCCCATGTCAGAAGAGCTGAGACATGCCATCACAAAATTTTTATTAGCTATCCATTGGGTTTTTAAGCTTCCCCAGAGTAACTAACAGTTACGCTTGAAATCATAAACTTCTTTTTTCCCCTCTGCCTCCAAAACTGCAAACACAAAATGTAACAATGCTTAAGCTTGTTGGATCTCTTCAGAGCAGTCACTGTTTCTGTTTGGCTTTTCTTTTTTCTCCCAGGGTTCTGGCAGCATGTGGGTTAACGGGACAGTTATCTGAATGAAAGGCACTTCCAATAAATCAGCAGATAGCAAAAGGGAAAAAGCACTAGAGTAATTTCTTCTGCTCACAATTTCATTATGTTCTTGGCTTTGAGCCATTATAAGGTAAATCAGTCAAGTCATGTTGCACAGACATTTCTGAAAGAACAGTTTTTTAAATCACTTGGTAAGCCACACTCCTTGTTTTGAATGGAGAATCCTGCTTGTTTTGTATGGCACTTTATGCCCATTTAGAAGTTATGAAAAGGAGAGCTGCAGTCAGAGCTAGAGCTGGGATTTGGCTGCAAAGAGCATCTCATGGAACTGTCCCCAGGGCCCACACTGTCCTTTCCTTGCTGCACCAGACCTGATGACAGCATCCCAACAAATGGACACACTCCCTCTCCAGTTCCCTTCTGGCAACAAACCTCTGGATAATGCTGACCAAGGAAGGGATCACTGCTTGCAGGACCTTGGCCAGGGCAAGTCTGCTCAGCTGGGGACATTCACTAGGGCTCTCCCCAGATTTCACTTCCATCTGCTCTTCTCTCCCCAGTCACTGGCTCACAGCTCCTTGGCAAACAGGGGAAAATGCACCACTGGCAAGGCTGTCCCAGGATGAAACTCCCAGAATAAGGAAATGGAGGCTGCTGGCAAAAATATTGCAGTTTTGATAGTCTCTTCATTCTCCTTCTCCCCCACAACACTGGTGTGATTAAGAGGGGGCAGGGCAGTGATGCAGCAGCAGCAGAACATCATGGACAGAGAAATGGGGGATGAAGACAAGGCAAACCTCACATATCTGCCCTGAAAGCACCAGCTCAGCCCTGCACAAACTGTCTCCCAGCCATTTTAGTGGCTTCAAATTTCACACACCATCATTAATGTTCAGTATTTTTCCTTTTACAGCTCACAGCTTTCAACTAAATGGGTTCATTCTACTTCCCCCCATTCCCACATTGTACCTCACCCCCCTCCGCAAAGCCCCTGAAAGTACCTTTACCTTCATGGTTTCGAGTCATAATTTACTAAAAAACTGAGAATCAGTTATAGAAGCCACACAAAAAAGCCAAACACACTCTAAGACAATTTAACCCAGCAAAAGCATCCTCACAGGCATTCCAGCAGAGAGAAATCCCAATTAATGCCTTGCACAGAAACACAAGCTCTTCATGCTCAACCCTCAGATTCTGAGTGGGAGCCCAGGGCTTGCTGAAAGGAGCTGTGGCACACTTTAAACATCTAATTTGTGACTGTTCACAACAGAGTGATGGCTGCTTGCTTTTGCCCCCCAGCCATCCACCAACCTCTCACTTGGCCTAGGTTAGCACAGCAAGAAGCTACTGCAGGAGGCAGAGATTCCTCACCACTTTCTAAACTAGCTGACAGACACTTCCAGCTGCTTTTCAATGCATATTCCACTGTCAATCAAAATTACAGGGTATAATTAAGCAGGCAACAGCCAAGCAATGTCTGTCTTCTACCCAAGAACCCAATGAACAGATTAATTTACCAGTGAAATAGAGTAAGATGAATTCCTCTAAAAATAAACCCCGAGAGACAAGGCACCATCAATTTCTTTCCTGTCTAGTAGCAGGTTAAATATCGTATTTTTTCTGCAAAGTGGAGTTTCAAAAGTTGTCAAGAACTCAAACCTTTCTGTACCATCCCATATTAATAATGGTGATCTCTGTTCAACTTGCAAATTCAGCTCCTGCAGGCACCAATGGCTCCTTCAGCCTCATGACTGGGAAAACATAAATGACACCACATGTCAGAAGGATGATGAGGTGCCACACAAACCCACCCCAAGCTGTTGTAGTTTCCTGAGACCTTCTAAATACCTTGCTCTACCTGACATTTCTTTGTGCAGCAGGAATGATATTCACTTTGCATCACTGAGCTTTAATTACTTTGACAACTTGCAGGGGACTTTTTAAATAATAATTTATTTAATCAACAGGTTTTTTTCATTGTAATGTTTGGTAGCAGCAAGAGATCATGCTAAGATAATGAAAACCATTGGAGCAGCTGAAAACTTAATTAAAACATGTAAAATTAATTATGCTGCTCATCATTGATTTTGTCTGAAAAAGCTGATATTGCAAATAGGAAATCAAAAGCAAGGAGGTCATGTGGAGAATCACTGATGCAAAAGTGATATATTACAGAAAAAATACAACCACACTGAGAGGAGCCATTCACTCCAGGTTGATGATCCCGTGCTGAGCTGAATTCCATCCCACATCACTAAAATGCCAATCAAGCATCAATAAGGAGGCTGATTAAGGTGAAGCCAGTAGAACAGAGTACACAGAATATGATTGTTATGTAGATATGTGAAATCAGAATCACATGATTAATGAAGTCAGCTTTTACAGAATCTTTTTGCCTCTGTGGGGAAAAAAAAAAACAACAAAAAAAAAAAAACCCCAAACAACAGAACAACAACCAAAAAAAAAGAATTTAGTAGTGTAACTATGAAATGTCATTCCTCAGTCTCTCCAGAAATGCCTGAGACGTGTGTCTGGATTAGGACTACACACCTTGGTGTTGCAAACAGGATTTATAGCATCACTTGATGTCCATAACTAACCAGGACCTGTACTCAGTCCAGTGTTAGGAAGGCAAGGGGAGCAGCCAGGTGTTCTTATTCCTTCTGCTTTATTCTGAAAAAAAACAAAAAAAGTACTGTCCTCTGTTTAAATAATAATTCTCTTTCCCTCCTGTCAGTTCCTGAACTTGTTTATGCAGCATATTATATCCTATTTTCACTTGAATCAGTAGAGCCACTTAAGGTACCCTTTAAACAAAATGCCACAGTACAGAAAGGCCAACTTGGTATCAGCATAAATTTTATCCACAGCTCTACCTTTGGGCAAGTCACTTAACTACTCCAAGCCTAAGGCATGGAATGAAGGAAATACTGCTTTCTCAAACTCAGCAGAAAGATTATCTAATACTATCTAATATTTATAAAGCACTTTCTGATCCTCCAGTAAAGACCATGGAAATGTAAAGAAGTACTGACCCAGATAAGGGTTAAGAGCAGAATCTTTTTTCCAGTGAAAGATCTCAAATGACCTTGCAATGTTAGGATTTATTTTCAAGGCAAAGGAAGATCTGTCAGGTCTAGGAGCCATGTTTTGCTCTAACTGCAGATGACTTGCTATCAACAAGGAAACAAGTTTAGTCACTGATCCAAATGTCAGGAGCTGCCAAATCAGTGCTCTGATGAAATGTCAGGAACGCTAACGTGGTTTCAGGGTTTCCCTGATTTAACAGCAAAAAATGGAATCTGGTCACATTCTTTTACTCCTCCAGGAAAATTACAAATAACCAGCAATATATACATTATATACCCTTCTTCAATTTCTTTGAAGTTGAACAAACTAAAAAAAACCCATCCAAACCTGTAAATATTTTCACTTCTGCATTTTAGCGGAGCCTGATCGCCACATGCTGGAACTTCAAGAGTACGAAGGTCTCATTTAATGAGAAAACTAAAAAAACTCAAGGATTTTCACACAGCTGTAACTGCACCTTGTGCAGGAAGATACTCTGCAAAGGGAGTCATCCAGTCATAAGGTAAATCAAAATACAGCATTTAACATAATAGCATGTTCAAAAGACAGGAAGAACAAAGCAGGTACACTCAGAAAAGATAATTGTATATTTTAATTGTTGGCTATTTTCTTAGCCAACAAGAAAACCAAAATCAAACCATAACAACTAACAGCTTTTACTTAATTTCATGAACCTAATCCCAAAGAAATCTCTCTTTTGGTTAAAGCAGACAGATGTTTCTAAATAAAATATTTAAAATATTCATATGCTGTGGTCAGAAATAATCTGTGGGGAAAGAATGGCCATCAAATCCTTGTCACAGCACAAGAAAAGTGCTGAAGAATTTAAGTGCTGGGAGAAACTGCAGATGCCTCACATGTTGGGCAGCTGTAAGAAATTCTGCCCCAGCTATTAAACACAGCATAAAAAAACCTGTGTAAGAACAATTCCACAGTGCTCATTTCATTGATTACACGGGTGTAACTAAAGAGACCCAGAATCTCCCCCTTTGTTCAGACAAGGAGCGTGCAGCACGTCCCCTTTGTGCTCCGGGGACTGGCAGGGACACACCTGGGAAGGAGCAGCAGGTGCAGGCAGGGCTCTGCAGGAGCAGGAGTGGCTTGCTGTGAGCAGAGGAATGGTAATTCCCATGGGAAATGTGTTGATAAAAGCTGTCTGGGCTGTTGCAAAACCACAACTCTGACAGCTGCCAGCACCACCCACCACCTCTGGGTGACAATGCACTGACCCTGCTCTGACACAGACTCGAGTGTTCCTCACACACAGGAGCTTTTATGTGCAACATATAATTGGTCTCAAGTTTTGGCACACACTTTAGGCTAATTATCTGTCCTGCACTACACACTGAGGAAGTCCTACTGTGGAACTTGAAAACCCAAGTAACATCCCATTGCCAGCATGGCATTGGTACATTTTGTAATTCAGCCTGGACAGCACTTCTACAGGAGCAAATATAAAAGTATCTCCTGCCAGGAGAGCACTGCCAGGTCTTTTATAAATGCTACAGAAGTTTCCCAAGCAGGTGGCCCATCAAACTCAAATAATTGATCCACATCAGTTAGACCTGGAAATTCAATAGTACAGCACATCATTACAGCAGTCAACATAAGAGGAAAGTCCTTGTGGTTTCCCCTCCAGCCAGCACTTGAAAGGAAACTGAAAAGCTCTGCTCTCTTTTCAGCTTCACAGATGCCTCCTTTGAGGTTTTCAGGGGAACAGCAAATACTAACAAGCCCTGTGAGAAGCCCCTCCTCTAAGACTTACCTGCATTTCTGAAACATAACTTCAGTACAATATTCACTTTTTTCCCTTATTGGAAACAGTTCAGTGTGGACAGAAGTAAATAAATATACCTGGCAGGTTCAAGCAGTGCTGTTAAATGCCCCGTTTCCTTATGGAATGCAGAGTGGACAACTTTCCCTCCATCCAACTTCTCTGCACATCCTGGCCTCACTCCTGTGAAGGCAGGAGTGGAGGGCACTGATTCATCTGCACAGGTGGATTGAGCAGCTGAGGATCACTGCTGCCTCAAACCCACCTGCCAGAGGGACAAACTCCCCAGCAGGGACATCTCAGTGGATGGGGGCACCACTGCTCACAGCCTGACACCAGCTACAGTGCTTCTCCCTGGCCACACACAGATGTGATTCTGGATCTCCTCCTCCATCACTGCACTTCCCTGCCTCAATCACAGCCTGATTATCTTGGTTATAACTTTTGCTTAAGCATCCAAGCCCTTAATTTCCAGCAGTTTGGCTCCCTGTGAAGTAGTAAAGTCACTTCCCAACTATACATTACGACTTAGAAAAGATAAAAGTGATGTCTGAACCACTGCAAGCACAGGAGAAAGTTCTATCAGCCTCAATCACTTCATGAATTATTTATTGAATTTGTACAGGAAAGTTTTAGGAAATGCAGCTATTAAGGCAGTAGCCCACAGCCTGTACTTAGCCTGTAAGAGCTTTCAGTGCTACTAGCAGCCAGGGGAAATCAAGAAGTTTCCACAAAAACAGTAAAGGAAAGCAAAGCCTGATCCTAAATATGGTGTTTGTTCCTTCAGTATCACATGCCCATGCCCCAGGAAAGGTTGCAGACCACTCCATCAAGGAGATACACTATAAACTATCATCTACCAAACTTATTTCTTGTCTTTCAATAAGCATTTCTGTTCTTAGGGCTTTTTATACTCATTTGGAAACCACATCAGCTGCTATACACATAACACTTCCCCAGACGCCTGCACAAGTTGTTTCACAGCACTGCAAACAGAAACAAGCTGGGTAGGCTTGCCAGGCAGGAGAGGAAGGCTGGAGATGCTCCTCCCTGCCAAACTCAGCGCCACCAAAGACCCACCAGAGCACAGCCTGAGATTCCTGGCTGGAAAACAGCTTCTCCCCAAGTGCTGAAGTTAGCCCAGGGACTGCAGCAAGACCTGTGGCACCCACAGGGATCCCCTGCTGCTCACAGCCACATCCCAGCTCACGGGCATGGAAATGTGCCACTCCAGAGAACAAGGAGGGAGAGAATTCTCTCTTCCCATCTCCTCATCCTCACTGCCCCGAAGGCCTCAAGCTGCAGCCCCACAGGGCTGCAGTGGGTGAGGAGCCGTGTCACAGCCCTGTGACACAGCCCTGGTGTGATGGCTTCATCGCAGAGCTCCTGCAATGCCAGGGCACCCTGCACTGCTGGGACCTTTCCCTGCTGAGGAGGATGCTGCAGACAGCTGGGGTGCTAGAAACAACTTTGGGAGCTTTGCTGGTTGGACTTCAGGGGTTTTTCTCCCCCCATCCCACTAATGTTAGGCAGTTTTGACAGTGAGATCAGACCTAACATCCCACTGGTGCCTTGAGTGATCCCAGGGCAGCTCTTGACAGAGCTCACGTGGCTTAAATCATCTTCTCTGCTCCCTCTGCTACCTGGAGGGGAATCTTGGGTGCCTGTGCTCCCACCTAAACCCTCCAGTCAATCTAATCAATGTCAAAGAAAGCCAGGGAAGGTCAAAGAACATTAGATGAAATGACATCAAGCCTTTATTTGCCAGCTTCCACCTCCATAAAATAGGTATAATCATACTTACTTACTTTCAAAGAGAATTGTAAGGCTTAATTAGATAATTAACATGAAAGTGCCTTTAAAAAGCCTATGTATACACAAAGCTCTACTGTATTATTAGTGTAGGCAGGCATGGGGAGCTCTTAGAGATTTTCTAACAGGTTATTTGTTATTCTGGGAGAAGTCTTTAGCTGCATACAGCAGTAGTATAATTATTATCATCAGATCCACTTCCTAAAGATATTTATGAAACACTGTGGAGAAAAAAAAAAGCACCCAGTTAAGCAGCACTGAGCTGAGCTTCTGTTTTGTTGCACATGCTGATTAGGAACACTGTTAAAGTGTTGTTTTGCCATAGTGGAAATGCTGGTGCCAGGAAATCTAGTTATATGCTTGTTACTTGAATCATCATTATTTGGATATAATTGCTAGGTATCGGTGATTTCAACTCCTTTTTGTTTTTATCTGTGTTTCTTTGCAATAGGATTTTTTTTTTCTGGAAGCTGCTGGATCATTATAAGAATGTGCAAAAGTGCAAAAACAGGAACCAGACTTGCACTGTTGCACAGCTGATTTTGACCACACACTCAGGAATTTCTCTCTCCTGTGCATTGCATAAATATGGTATATATATTTAAAATCACTGAATTATGTCCATGAAAGTGGGGACTTCCACCAGGCAGTAACTATGCTATTCTATATAAATATACATATATACAAGTACAAATAAAATATACAAATTACAAGTACTCCACCACAATTGTAGTACTAAGGATGGGAATAAACAGACCAAATTTACTCCCTTATGTCATATAAGTACTTCTGTAGTCCATCAATTTTTCATTAAGACCCATGTGAGGAGGATTTCACTCTACAACCCTGTTTCTTTGGTTCTTTTTCAACCAAATATCATGGTAAACTATACTGTGATCAGGTTCACATGACTATCATACATTTACCCTCAGCAAATTTCTCTTGACTGATTCCCATACCAAGTAAAATCAGATACAGTCTTATTGCAGATATGTCTGCACAGCTCAGGGCTTGGCCCTGAAATATTGCATTGGATCTGTTTCTTCAGAAGTTTCACGACAGCCCAACCATCGGACCCAGCACAGCTGCTCTTCAGTGCCTAAAAATCAGGCAAACCCAAGACAGCTTATACATTAAAAAACCAACCAACCAAACAAACAAACAAAAAACCCAAACAAAACCAACAAAAACAAACAAAAAACCTCAACAAACCAAAACTCTTTAAAGAGAAATTTGTACTGTCCATTCTGTTATACCTTAAGGAATGAAGATGTCAATTCAACCATCAAGTTACAGAGGCTTCAATCCTTACTTTGTATCAGAAAGAAAAAGAATTAGCTGAACAAATTCATTTCAGAGTGATGGAATAATAAAATTGTCAGGAATTGAATTCACCACCTTACAGCTTCTAATAATCCAAATCATTATTTGTTATTTTGAAGAAATCAATATAGCAACATAATCCCCAAAGAGAAAATATCTATAAAGCTCATTTGCAATAACAAATTTAATTTTAAAATCTGTTCATTTTGATCATTCTCCATGATTCTGGTACAAAACTGGGCAGAAAATGTGCTTCCGCCCAACTCTAATTGAGCAGAAAACCCTCCATAAAAGAACAGGAAAGGAATCTAAACAACATCAAATATTTATATCATGGGAGCACATCAAGAGATCTTTTTTGCAGCTTGTACTGTATATATTTTACATGTAAATTAAGCTGAGTGGTTCCTCTTCATAGTTTCAAGCTGCTGCTAATGCTTCATAGATTTTCTGGGCAGACAAATATTGGTGAAAAGAGTTTTATAACCTTCATACTGAAGATTTATGTTTAGATGTGAACTGGAAGCCTAATGCACTGACATGTGGCCTTGGCTCAGTCTCATTATAAAGTAATCTGTATCCCTGGTATAATTGCTGTTGTTTGACTGTAAATCATCCCTCCTTCCACACAGCTCTGCCACTTTTGATGTTGGTGAAACACTCGGGATCTGCTGGCGTTCGCACAGCTTACACCAGAATTAGTGTCAGCTTGCATTAAAAGTGCTGCAGCTTTGGAAAGTGCTCAAAACCCTCTGGTTTTTGCTCTCTTTCCCACTGCAAGCTGGCATTGCTTCTTCCTGCCCTGGCTCCATTCGTAAAAATTATCTATCTGCTATTTTAAAATGCTTTCAGTTGCTTCAGTTCAGCCCTTGCACTGCTCCTGCTCGAGCAGCACAGCCACACCAGCACGGGGAGAAGTGCAGAACCTCCAGCAGCTGGCAAGCCCCACAAGTCAGCAATTCACTGAGATTCCCAGACAGCATTACACTAAATTAATGCTTGTGATGGAAATGTGCCAATGCAATTAGAACACGGTGCTTACACTGTGACATTTTCTATTAGCCAGAAACGGCCGCCAGGTACTGCGCTGCTACGAGGGGCCATTAATGCACTGGATGGCCACTTACCCAAAACAACAGAATTCAGCAGGAGCAGATGGCAAAGTCCTGCCCTTCTCCTTCCTGCTTTCAGCCTCCAGTCTCTGCCTGCCTACAAAAGCACCCGTGCTCCTTTAAAACGCAGCAACCACTGTAATTAGCTAAGCCATCATCCCAGCGGATGATTTTCAAGCTCATGAACTATTGAGAAGTTGAAATGGTTTTCAAAGGGAGTTAACACAATTTTGGAGGGCAGGTCTGTGGTGCTCTAGACAGGATTGCTGGCTCAGAAAGTCTTTGCAAAGTACAGACTGTCAGAAATGAGGAGCATATGGCCTGGGATGGATCACTCCATCCATCCTGCTTGCTGCTCATGTGTCAGCATCCTCTTCCAGTGACAGATAAAAGTAGAAATGTTCTGTCCTTTATCCAGACTGGCACCATGATTCTGATGTCTCTAGGAATAATCCCTCCATGAACAGAGCAGGTTAGTGGGTGTTCCACAGAGCCAAACAGCAGCCAGGATGGGGAACAGTGCCACAAAGCCAACCCAGCACATCCACACCAGTGTTTGAGAAGAGAGAGCTGCCTGTGAGATGTTTGGCACCATCCCAATGGGAGAAGAGGGACAAGACCCTTTAACCTGGGCCCATAAAACCACATCTGCTTTGAGATGTTTGCTTAAAGCTCACTGATGTGCCTACTTAAGCACCTTACTGAATTCACATGGATTTATCAAAGCAACTCAATAATTTATGAAAGTAAAGCCTAAAAGTGAGAGCTTTTCTTGTTTAACCCAAAGGTGCAATTTTTGACTAGCAGCTGTGGAAGGCTGATCCTCTGTTACAGCTCAGCCACCAGGAAAGGAAAAAGGCACATTCTCATTGCATTATACCCAACAGGTGCATACAATTTATTTCCTTACTGTCTCAAACAAGTAATGACCTCCACCTGTGTTTGCTACTGGTAAGTTTGGGAAAAGATATAAATATGGAGAAGATTGTCTTTTTTTTAAGAGCCAGCTATGCTGTCTATAGCTGGGATTTGTTTCCCTCTTGAGGATTCTTGGTCCAGTTGCATTCCCTCACAGTTTTCTCTGCAGAAATCTCTCCAACACAGGCTGGTTCTTGCTGGGTTTCCTCTGGAAGGTGCTGCACTGGGATGGATCGTGCCATCAATGCAGTATAACCTCAAAGAATTTTTGCAGCCCATGTGGATTGTACTCTCTGTTCTCTACAGGATATCTTCAGAGGAAAAAAAAAAATTCAGCAAGCATTTTTGGCAAGTTGATGACAGAATTCTGAGCTGGGGAGAGAGGAACCTCAGAAAGACCCCAGAATTAGAACTGGGATTTTTTGAGTCATGGCTGGAATTCTGAGATGCTGTTAAAGGTGATGGCAGCCGCAGGGCATATTTCAACAACTCTCTTCCTCCTCAAACTGTCTTAAATTCCAGCTAACTCTGGGCTTCCAGCCCAGATTTCCTGAAAATGCCCCATGACAAAACCCAGGGAGGGTGACCTGACCTGTTCCCTACGGCTCAGTTCATGCTCTTGACGCTGTTTTGCCACCACCTTCACTCTGGAATATCAAGTCCAGAATGATAACAATGTAGGGCAACACCAACTTGCACTCACTGGAGATCAAACCCGTGGTTTTCTTACCCTATTGGAACTCAAACCATTAAAGAAGCAAATCACCTATAACCACAATAGCTCCATTATTACTATACAAATTAATTTTAACTGGAATATATATTTGCTGTGGAGAATATGTGTATACACACACTCAGAAGGCTATTATGTATGGAAATATATTTGAAAATATTTGCACTACGATTATTTCTTCAGTGCCAGTATTTATCTCTTAAAAATGAATAATACATTTGAGAGATACTTTTCATTTTCAAAGCAGGAATATTATGCTTTGCTTCTGACAAAGAGTAAGCAGAAGGAATTGCACCTGATCTGTCCCCAGAGAGTAAATGGCTGCTCTGATGTTAAATCCTGCAGATGGGAAGAGCAGAAAACCACCCAATTTCACATTACCTGCAGCTATGGCTTTCCTAAAACTTCCCAGTTAACCAGGACATGCAACCTGCTCCATGTCATCTTACAGAACCACGAGTTCCTCTCCCTGGTTACAGTCTCTAAGGCTGCCACAATACACGGGAAGGTGACCCTGGACAGCTTCATTCTGCACTGTGCTCCTCCCATAGCAATTATTTGTACTGAGCAGCTGGAGCACATGGAAGATCCAGCAACAAGAGGCAGTGGGATGCCAGCAGCAGCACAGTGAAGAAAGAAGAGAAGCAAAAGAAAGTCTTTTTCCATGTGAGTTGGAGGTGCTGGGGGCACTGAATGCTCAGAAATGCCAGGAGCAGATGGCAATGACAGACTTTTTTTCTTGGTTTTCCTTTTTTTTTCTTGCTTCCCTGAAGAGCAGCTTCACAGAGCTCCATGTTTACCCCAGACCTCAACTTTTCCCCAGACAACTCCCCCTTCATCCTGCCAGAGCTACAGCTTTTTGACTTTTCTGTTGTTGCATGGGGGATGTCAGTGAGAGCAGCCTGGAGAATTTTCCTGTGGCTTTTCCCCCTCCAATTTGTTCAAAACCTTTCAAAGGAACAGAATCCCCATCAGCTTTGCAGCCTGAGAACCAACATCGCTCCTTTCAGCATAACCTCCCTCCCTGTGGGCTTGGTCAAGTGGAAAAAAGAGAGGAAAATCCCATCTGAGAATCAACCCAAACTCCAATCAGCTCACATTTGGTGGGAAAAAAACAGGAAAAATATGGATTTTCAAATTTTTAACTATGTTTTTTATCCTCCCTTTCCAAAATCTCTGTGTTTGCTTTATGTTTTAAGCCTCTGTGCAAAGAACAGCCTGAGGAAAGGACTGGTATTCCTGAAAAATACTTCACCCCCTTCCTTCTAGAACCACCATAATCCCTTCAGCTGAGTTTCCACCACTGGGTCCATCACTCTGAGGACATTCAATGCCTAAAACATTTGAAACCAGGATTGTCACCACCCATGAAATGTACAGGATTTAATATCTACGGAAGCACTGTCTCCAGAGCACTTAACATATTGACAAGCTGTGTGAAAAGGGAATGCTTTTTTCTAAGTTTCCAGTTATTTTGGTCCCTCTGAGGAAAGCATCTCTATTACAATATCCCACATAGACAGGGCCCCGTGCTGCTTCAACAGCCCCAGATGCTGCAGTCGTCTCATTGCATTTTATATCAAAATAATCACCCCAATTAATCTAAACTGAGTAAGGAAATAAAAACTTTAGGCAGGGAGGTCTGTTAAACACAGCAGAATATTATCCAGGGAAGATCTTATACACAGCAAAGGACTTCACTTCCAAGCTTTTGGTTTAATAATTTGAAAATTAAAAAAGAGCAATCATGCAAGCAAGTGGCACTCTCCTTAATTAAAGAAGTCAATTCAGAATCAATAAAAGGGTAATTAATTTGTGGGTGTCATTGGCTCTGAATTATGGTGATAGCCCCAAAGAGGGGACCCTGTGACCTCCAACACTTCTCCCAGGGTCTGAAGGTTTTCATGCCCTGCTCTGTTATTTTATGACAGACACAGAGTTAGAAAATACACTGACAGATGTCAGGAAACGCTGAAGGAGGAGGGGACTGGAAAAAAAAGCCCGTGTCTTTTGCAAAATTATTGTGGTGGAATTTGTCATTGTTTTGGATACTTCCAGAGACACATTGAAGGGAAAAAGGGGATTCAGTGGAGGGGCTCATGTGGAGCTCTCCTGGGGTCTGAGGACCCCCAGACACCCCCCAGCAGGAGCTGGTGCTGCTTTGAGCCTTCTCTTCCTCAGGGTTTTCCAACATGTCCCTGTGGCAGGAGAGGACACAATTCAGCACAGTCCCCCAGGCCCTTTCTTTCCATTCTCTGGGTAGAAGAGGGCAGGGCAGGTTGTGGAAGGGGAAAAAGCAGAGCAGAGCACAGCATCAATCCCTCGGCTGGCTCTCTCCCACACCTGGCACGTGGGGATTTGTTTTATCACTGACACACACAGGTGGCACAAAAAGGAATCACTTGGCTCATTTTGGGCTGCAGTTTAGCAGCTTATGAGACATCTCAGTGCTGTGGAAGGGAAATGTAATGAAATCCAACAGCAGAGAAGGGTGGCTTGTGTGGAGTGACTCCCTCCACAAAAGACAATCCCTCTGACTCCACTGGCACTTCATTACTTATGGATATTTTATCATGCTACCAGAGCATGATAAAATATCACACTCTGAGCCCTTGTAGGTGTATTATGTTAAAGAATATGTAAAAAGCCAGATCCAGGGTAAGCAGAGGTACCACTAAGCTGCAATCCAGGGGTGGCTTAAGAAGCTTATCTGCATTGTTCTGTACCACTCTCCACTGACAACTTCAACAGTCACTCTAAGAAACATCTTATTTCTTTTACTGTGTCCTAAGCATCTCTAGCTAATACCACATCTAGCAGAGAACCTCATTACAGGTGTTTGTTTTTTTTTTCCCAGCCCATACCCCATGAAGCTCAGTTTTGACTGACATAGCCCCAAATCTGAGAACTCAGACTCGATCTGTCTCTTTGTTTCTATTCTTTTCCTGGTACAGGGTTACAGCTGGTGTTTTGGTGCCTCCCTTTGCCTCTCCTTTATTACCAATCCCTTGCCATCAATTCTGAGTTAGACATTTCACCTTCTCTGGCAGGAGCCCTCCAGTGTGAGATGACTAACAGACATTAAATTGTTAGTCTTATGTTCCCTTTAAAATGTGCTCAGAGCAAATGCTAATAGCAGCAGATCTCAAAAGACTCCTACCAGCATTTGTCTTGATCTTTCATTACCCATCTGTCAAAACCCTGGTGACAGTTACAAGTTTAAATCAAAGTTCAGAGGCACCTGTTAGTTTCAACAAACTTTTGCCTCCCAGGCCTACATTTTAAGAAGCTGGGTGTGCTTGCCAAGTGCCAGCATTTGAAATATTGGCAGGAAATGAAGTACGTGGGCATTGTACGTGGTGAGAAAAGCGAGGCAATTTTCCATTTAATAAACACATGGGGACAAATAAATCACAGCCCCTGGGTAGAGCATCCAGTAAATTTACTCTGTGCCTCCTCAGAGGGGCTCATGTAGCTTCGAGCTGACAAGCCAGGCAGGGTAAAGGGACAAAGAATAGAGGAAAAGAGGACCCAGGGAAGCAGCTGGAGTCACCAGAGGTGCTCTTTGGAGAGGCTGGAGATCATTAACCTGGGATAACCTGATCAGGGAGGGGGCTACAGATGCAAACCTCTGCTCCTGGAGCTGGGACACAGGTTGTGGTTGGGTGAGAGGGAGGATCATGGAGAAGGCTCTCAATCCTCTTCAGAAACTCCCTCTTCCCCACTGGAGTCCCAGCTCTTTGCATCTGACCTACAGTTTTAGCCTTTGGTATCTAAAATTCAGCTCTCCAGACTGTTTTGAACAGAAATCAGGTTGAAAAGTAAACTCAGAACCAAGTAAAAAAGCCCTCCCCAAAGCAGTGGCAAGACTTTGGTGGGAAAATGATCTTTGTTCAAACAACTGGCAGCTGTTAATCACAAAATCATCAGCCATAGCCTGACACTGTTTATTTTGCCAACTGTTTGTTGTGCCTACTGCAGACTCTCACCCATTTCCAACAGTTGCAGCACATTTGCCACTTTTTTGAATGGCTTATTTTAATTTGAATGTCTCACATCTATTGAAAAAAACACTTGGAAACACTGCCTACATCTTCCTGCCCATTTCTGGATACTGATGAATGCCAGTGCATGCCACAGCATGTCCTTCAGAAAGGACAGAGCTGGACTGCTGCTTTACCAGATATCTCAGAAGTTTACTGGATTATGCACAATTTACTTTCTCTTATAAGGATAATTTTGACATAAAAACATTAGCTTTGGATTTCTATTTCCACTTTCCCATTTTTTAGGAAACTCCTACCTATACCAAACAAAATAATTCATGGTCATCCTATCCCAGCTTTGTACTGAAAAGGACAGAGAAAATAGTTTGCAGCAAAGCCAAACACTGCATTCCTGTGCAGAAATAATTTTTGTAGCTCCATTATTTGCCATCAACAAGCAATGCTATGCTTCAAGGGTTGATTTTGATACCCTGAATAGAAATTCTGCTTCCCCTTCGAGGGACTCAGCTCAGTGCGTGTCTTGTTACTCATCCTGTGGTTTTATCCACAGCACCTGGAGGTCACATCAGAGCTGGAGCTGCCAACCTCAGTGACTGGTGCATGTCCATGTCCTGATCAACCCTTCCTCAGCTTAACCTTCGCCTCGTCTGCACAATCTGTCTGTTTCTAAGAAACAACCTGGGATTTTGTTCTAAGCAATGAGAAGCTCACCAAAGAAAAACCCCAACATGCACCAGTGCCTGTGAGCAACGGGTCCTGCAGGAATCTGACTCACTTCTTGTGCCACTCCCTGAACTTAGACCTAATAAATCAAAACCAGGCTAGAAGCCAAGCAATGCATCTTTTTCAGAGGGTGACAGAATACAAATGCAATAATTTGTTCTGATTATGGTGTTTGATTACTGCATGTGAGACAAGGCTCAAACAGAATGTAACTTTTAATTACACCATTCTGTGGCAGTTCACTGAGAAGCCAGAAGCTCTTTCAGGGCCGTGCAAATGTTTGCCTCATTCCTGATAAAGCCTGAAATATGTCTTGGTGCCTTCCATAGCCTCTGGGCATAGTCTGTATTCATTCTTGCAGATCTCACTGTTGATTTGCTACTACTGCTACCCTGGCAACCCTAGGAAACATAAAAAGCTGATTTCTCTGCCTCTCATTTATATAAAAAAATGTATCTGGATACTTCTAAATAAAATACACCTGCTGACTAATGCAAACTCATGCAAGAGATTAATATGGATGTCATTATGTAAATTATGGTCGACCGAGAGCAGCAAATAAATGCACCCAGAAACTCTGCACTTTCTCTGCAGACATTACACTGAGCACTGCACATGCCTCTGTGGGAAATCCTTGACATAAATATGGTGGCCTAAGGCTGTAGGAATAAGGTAGGATTTGAACTGAAGATGCTATGGCTATTTGAATATGTTTTATGTGTGTAACTGAGGGCAGAAATATTCCCAGTTGATTTTTTATATTTTCTTACTTAAGTATCTCAAAGATTAATTTATTCAATCAGACAAACCTTTCAAGCCCCCCCAGCAGGCAGCAATATCCATTTGTGAACTTCAGGACAAACTTAGAGCAACTTACATTTCCCTTTCTCCTATATTCTGCTAAAACCCTCCACCAATTTAGTAGTGTCTGTCACTGAAGTGAAACAAAAGCATGAAGAACCCAGGAAATCTCATGCTTGGATTAATACAAAAGCCTGTGCTCCTGTGGCAATAACAACAAGAGTATTGCGGTTTTCTGAAATTAAAATCAGTTTCCTTTTCCCTTACTGCCTGTTTGTCCCCTTACCCAGCACCAGTTCATGGTGTGGAGACGTGGAAAGGGGAGGGGAATGCAGGTTGGGGTAGATCCTCCCAACTTCACAGGTGGAGAGATGTCAGAACCCAGGATGTCCCTCTGGCTGCCCTGGCTGTCTCAAAACCATGGCAGGAGGCTCAGAGACCTTGGCACGAAGACAAACACTTGGAAATCTAAAACATTTATGTCAGAGAAGAAAAAAAGCACGATGGGACTCTGTGTGTGTGTGTGTGCACCTCCCCATCTGACACTGAGAGGTTTTATGCAATCACTCCCAGGCAGGTTTCTAGGCACAAACCACATCTATTCCCACTGAACCTCCTCACCAGATTACAGAGGTGCTGTCCTCACCTCTCCACCCTTCTGACTGCCAGAATCCCTGACTAAACCACCCTCCACAGCCCACACCAAGTCCTGAGTGTGCCCTGTGTTTTTGTGGGGCTCCTGCCACACTCTCTATCAGAGCTGCCAGGAATGCATTGCTTTGGGCTGGTTTTGCATTGCACAGCAGGGTCAGGAGAAGCCACAGTGCCTTGAATAGATCACCTACTCCCCACGTCAGCAGTTGCAGGACCTTTATTTTAATGTGTGATTCACCCTTTTATGTCTTTAAGGGATTCTCGGGCCATTTCACATATCTTTAGTTTCAAATCTCGCCAAAGATTTAAATGCAAACATTTTCTTCTCAGAGCCCATGAATGCCAATGTGAATCAAGCACCTCTAATGAGATCATAAATTAGGCATTTATGTCTCTTCCTGCTAGACAAATGGCACGACCTTGAGGTATAATGGAATGTTCAGTCCACACCTCTTCCCCAGGAAAAGTCCCCCCGCCCCACTCTCCAGCACCCAGGGAAGAAAGCTACACCCTGTTTCCACCATAATTTCCAGCCTGCTGAGACCCAGGTGAGCCTGTCCTGGATGGAGATGGGCTCCTTGTATCTCAAAAATGTCTATCAAGGTGATACAGAAGGAAATCAGAACTATACAGAGCTTCCAAAATCCTTGGGAAAGCCTCATTGCTGAGCTTTCCCCCAGAAATCCTCCCTGTAATCACTTCACAACCACATTTGTCCATGTAAGCTGGGCTTAAGAAGTAGCTCAGGCTCCATCAAATTTTTCTTCTTGTAAAAATGTCACCCTCCTGCTCTGGGTCATACAAAATGGGCCATGGTCCCTCCCCAGTCCCAGCTTCTCTCTCGGGGAAAGGAATGCCCCCGAGGCAGTGTTGCCCAGGTTTTCAGCTTTTTACTTCTTCTCTGGGTTCTCAGAAACATCTTTTTACAGCCTGGCCAAGGAATACCCCAAGGGGGAGTCACATCTGAACCAGCACATAAAGTTAAGTCAGCTCCTCTGAAGTACAGAACAAGCAAACAGCCCCTTGACACACAGCTGAGGGCTGTGGGTGCAGATTTTGGATGGAAGTCAAAATTCAAAGCAAAGTTTAATGGCTGTTACTTTCAGAAACAAGCCTATATTGTTATTATTTTTAGTACATTTCTCAGACTTGTCATTATATACTTCTGATTTACAGTTTTAATGCCAGGCAACTGTGTTACCTTTATCCTTCCCTGCAGGATTACGTGAGAATATTCTTTAGAGAGAATATCACACTGGGCTAAGGTTAAAAAACAAGACATGCAGCAAGCCCCAAGGTGCCTTCCCATATCTCTGAAATATAAATGATTCCCTGGCATAAAAGATTCTGAAATACACAGCCATAAAGTCAAAGCTCTGCTAAGCAAATAACAAATAAAAGAGGAAGCTCTGCTTCCAAAGGCTCTGAATCACAGCGACAGCTACAGTATGTGCCAAGCTAAAATATTTCCAAAAAAGCCAAAAGCTGTCAGCAGAAGGTAGCAAAACACTAGCCAGTTCTTAGACTTTGATTATAATTCACACAGAAATACACACTGGGGGGATGGACCTACAGCTTAGAAAAAGTGCAGTGTGTGTTTCTTGGAGACTTTTATGTTCAGGTGTTAAAGACTGAGGGTCTTGCACCCTGCTGCAATCACACTCAGTAACTAACAGGTAACAGCTACATAGCAGCAGGTACCAAAATATCAGATGTTTTGGGAATTTCTTCCTGCCTCCTGAGAGCCAATACCACTGCTGGGTACAATCAGTCAAACACACACTCTCGCTTTGCCTTAAAAAATTCTCTCCATTAACAACTGCAGAATAAAGTCAACATACATTGAAGGAATTGGCCACTGTCTATGTCATGGAATGTGCATGAGCACACCTCTGGTTTAGGACTCAAAATGAGACCACAAGCCTCATTTTACTTTGACAAAAAACATTTTTCTTTTGCCAAAAGTGCAAGAAAACCTTGCATTTAAAAGCCAAAGGGAAAATCACCTCCTAAAGATTTAACAAAGCTGCTCCCACTGGCACGCAGCACACCTAAACAGAACAGTTTCTGGTGTTCAAGATGAGCCTTCCAAATACACCTCCAGCCATGGGCCAAACACAGTCACTTGGATTTCTCAGTGCAGATGGGAATTCCTCCATCCACAAAGAACACCCACAGTGGGCAGTCGCCAGATCAGGGGAGGAGGATAAATTCACTGCTCCAGAGAACATTTCCCGGTCTGCTTTAAGGGAAAACTAAGGAAGCAGAAAAAAATGACTCCAGGAGAAAAGAGTATAAAAACCCCAAGAATTTAACACAAAACCTTCAAGACCAGGGGAGCAAGGTTTGAGTTCTTTGCAGACAAGGTCAGGCAGGATTTTGGCCATCTCAGCTGCATCTCAAGCCAAAGCTGCAGGAGGGAGAAGTCCCTCAGCCAGGTTTGTTGCCCCTGCATGACCAGTTTGCAGCCAGGGGTTTTCCACAATTTCTAAGAGCATGAAAGCCAGGGGGGATGAAAGACAGCAGAAGTGGGAATGTTGGGGGTTTCATTTCCATGCAGAAAGATGAAAGTCTGAGCTGTCCCAGTCACAAGAAGGGATGTGCAGAGGAATTCAGCACTTGGGTGTGCAGAGGGCTGGGAGGGGAAATCTGCTGAAGAACAGCAATATTGATCCAATGGGCCACAGTCCAGGCAGGAATCACTGCCACAGAGAAGTGTAAACACTTCCACACCTTCTCTAAGCCCTACTCTCTATTAGTTTAACCTGTGTCACTGCAATTGTCTTTTTCCTGGATCTTTCTTCTTTTTCTTTTTTCCCCCCAGGCATATAAGCCTTTTGGAATGTGAAATACTTGCCAGGAGACATACAGGATTAATGTCAGAGGTCTGACATACAGCATGAAAGACAATGAGCCAGACTTCTCCTAAAATCCGAAACACAGCCTGCAAGGTATGTCCAACAATAATTCTTCTTATTCCAAATTCCAGGAGTTACAGAACTTTTTATCACAGTGAATTTTTATTTTTTAATAACTGAGGATACAGAGAGTTATGCATTGAGCAATTCAAACTAAAGGTGTACAGCTGTGTCTGCTGAAGGCATATATATGAGATTATGCAGATCATTACCCAGCTAACTTCAAGCACTGTAACATGCTACACACTGAAATACCCTGTAATCTGCTCTACCAAAGAAGTCACAGTCAGTAGTGATCAACCTGATTTGCCTGACAGAACCCTACAAAATTTCTAAAGAAAGTGCAGACCAAGGGATTGTATTTGGCAGTCCTGACTTGTTTTCCCACCAGAAAACAGAAGCCTTGTTTTCCCTTCTTACCTTCTGTAATTCCCTACAATGAAGCTGCTGTAGGTTCATGAGGAGCACAAGGCTGGAAGGCACTTCCAACACCCCAACACAAAACCCTGGCACGCTGGCTGTACACACCCCACAGGTAATCATCCAGCAAGGCCAGGATAAAAATCTGGCAAGTTTCATATTAGAAGTGCCAGAATGAAATAAGCAATATCCTGAATGAACATGCAAGGGTTTCAGTGCAAAGCAAGTAAAAAAATGAAAAAGAAAACACCCCTGTTTGCAAGACTAATCCTTAAAATCATGTGCAGCCTCAAAAGATTGAGTAAGCACACACAGGCACCAGCACCATTTGTCACCAGCAGGTCTAGTAGCTCATGGTTATATTGCATAAAAAATTAATGTTACATACAACTCTAAATTCAAGTTTGCTTTCCTATCTCCTATTTATTTATGACAAAGACAGCTTTGGGAAGTGGAGATGAAAATATCCTTTGTAGACAAGATCCCAGTTCAGCACAGTGCTAGAGCACTGAGGCACTTCAAATTTTCCTGGTATTGTTCAGGCACGCAAACAACCAAGTAAAAACCACCAAAATCTTCAGAATGCAAGAGCAGCTTTCTCTAAACAAGTAATCCTACTGTAGATGGATCTTTTCAATTCAATTTCCAAGCAAAGCAATGTTTTGTGATTTAGTCCCACTAAACCTTAACAAAACAGCACGAAGAACGAATCTTAAACTCAACTGCTGATATGGTCTATCAATATTAAAATAATCTGGCATGGACTGGCTTGCTAATAAGCCAGAATTTCAGAGATGTTGCAAAACAAAACTGTCTTAAATATGTGATTTGTGGATGATACAAAACATAAAAACTACAAAGCAAAAAATGCTATCACTGGCACAGCAAGATTAAAAAAACAATTACAAGGCTGAGTACATTAAATTAAACTTGGTGCAGTCATTCCTGACAGAAGTCCTGCTGTTGGTAATTGCACATATTTGGACTTCTAATTGTTAAAAATATCATACTACAAGTGTTTGATGCATTCCAGATTTTGCTGCTGAAAAGCCATACACAATTCCCAGCAGAAATCTCAGGTTTTGTTTTAGCATGAGCTTCTGTATTTGATTCATTGCTGTTTGCTTTTTTGCTGTTTATTGCCTTGGGATCAAGGATCCATTTTGTAGTGGAAACAAATTCCAAATCATTGTTTGTGTGCTCCTTTTTCCCATGAGAGACACAAGACTTGTACCAGAATGATTGAATCCCAGTCTTCAGCCCAGATTCCTGATCCTCTGGGGATTCCAGAGCCACAATGTCAAATCTCAATGGTTTGACAGGACTGGTGTTGTCCAACCACCATGGCTTTATTTTCCAGTCCCCAAAACCCAAACTGAACAAACCTACCCAGCACGGGCCAGCAGACAGATCCCAGGTGAGGCCTGAATGCTCAGAGATGCTACAATAAATGACACCTCAAAATGGATGTTAAAGTGCTCCAAATCAACTGTCATGAAACTCCAAAACAAAGTCATACACCACCATTTAATTAAACAAACACTCAGAGACTTAATTTGACACAGCAGGACAGAATCTACAAAGTCCTGCTTGTGTACTTCAATTTACCTGAAGCAAGAGAGGACAGATCCAGCAGGCTGGGGCAAAGGGTTGTCTTATTATTATTATTATTATTCTTGCTGGTTTATACACAACTGGTGTTTACACATTCCTGTCTTACAGTTAGGTCTCCAGATGTTTTAATAGATTTACCAGAGTTACACAGCCCCTGTCACATTCATGAGGTGATATTTGTGAGACACAAACACATTTGTGCTGCTGTTTCCTAGAGTGAACCTCCTGTCTAAACCCCACCTATGCCCTGCACAGCAAGCACTCAGGAAAACCCTGTTTTCTCTTGGGGAAAATGCATTTTAGTAACAGAGTTTTCTACTATAGCACCCGCAGAGTTTCTGCTTGACACCTGCCATTTCCAAAATCCGTGAAGAACATAAGCACCCAATTTCTAGGCAGTGAAAAGTGGCATTCTAGGGCTTTAGAAAAGTGGTTTCCTAATCTGTACATCTGAATTTCTGTCAAGGACCCTTTATGCTCCCTTTAAACACAGGATTTTTCTTCTGAGCTTCTCAGGTTCAGTAGAGACAGATGTTGGCTGAGGTTTGGGGAGCAACAAGTCTGCAGGACATTGGTGTCATCACTGACCACAACTCAGCCCAAAACCTTTTAAGCAGATAAATTAAAGCACATGTGAACTTCTCTTGACCTCAAGGAAATTATCTGTGTGCCAAGACTTGGGTTTCTGTGTCCTGCTGAACCAGGAAACTGCTTGGCCCTTTCACAGCTGTAGTTTGGAGTGAAGAAACGTGTCATCAGTATATGCCTATACATATAATTTCCTGGTACACCAGAAAAACAGTTATTATTCTTGTTCAGTATCTTCAAAAAAAACCCAATTTTGCCAGACTCCAGTGCAAATCAGTTATTCAGGCATGTGAGTGGCAGCTGGTGGGATCTCCTGTAACAACCCTCCTGCTCCTCTCAAAAACACTGTGGAAATTTTTAATCACTGCTCCTGAAAAAGCAAACTCCTTAGTGAGCCTTAAAAGAGCTGCATGTTTATAAAATATCAAAAAAAATGAATGCAGCAGGTAGGACACACCACCAAAACCTCAAGACATGGTCCCCCCATCCTAAGAGTCAGGGCAGAACGAGGTGACCACAATTGCCCTGCATCACAAAAACATTCCTGTGATGGGAATGCCAGGACATTATGATTAATTAATCTGGCAGTTTGTTGGCCATCACACCTCAGGTGCCTCCTCCCTCTCCAGAGGCTCATGCAGCAGGGCCACCACCCCACTGCTCAGCAGGGGCTCTCTGGTGGCCTCATTAGCCAAGAGAAGCAGCCCAGCAGCATCCCAGATTTTCAGGCACCAACTCTGACATTTATAAAGGACTCTCAGTCGTGACAAGATCAAAACCTCAGCATTCCTTCAAATCTCACAATAACTCTCACATACCCTCAGCACAAGGCTAGGGAAAGAACCCAAAAAACACCAACAACCCACAACTGAAAATGATAAAGCTCTTATGAGATGAAACTGGAGGAATTGTGGGATTTCTCCCCCACCTCCACCTCACTCCAGGCTTCAATTAATTTCTGCAACATACTTTGCTCTTAGAGAACACTAATCACATTACCTCCTGGTCAGGCCTCATTTGCAATCACTGCAGTCCTTCCCATCAGCTCCTCTTGCCAGCAACTTACTCAGTTGCTTGTGGCTCTTGTTGGACTCTCAACCATCTACTCCTATAATTATATTTAAATGCCAATGCTATACAAGCCCACTCTGCATGTTACAGCATCATCCTCCAGCCAAGCTTAACCAGAAATTGCCTCAGGGCTCGCAGTCTAAATGATTTGTTCTGAATTGTATAAAGGGTCTGTTTTGTATTATGAATTTTGCCATAAAAACTATTGATCAAAACTAGGTTTTTCACGTGCTTGCACTTAAGAATTGCTAAAAGAGGGAGTCTCTCTTGGTCACAGCAAATCGTACAAACGGTACCAGTATAGAAAGACACATCAGAAGTTTTTTATTTGTATATGTCAAATTTTCAAGCTGTTCTTCATTAATAATTATCCATAAGAGACAGAATGACCTCTGGGTCTCCCTTCCCTGTAACCACACCTTCCCTGCTATATGAGTATTAAATATAGCTTTTGCAGCCTAAGATGTTATTTTATACTAAAGCCTGCTCTTATAAAATCTGTGTAACTTTATGCCTGAATAACATGCTGCAGCTTATCTACTAGCAATATTTTAGAAAAAATCCCAAACAGCTGAATACTTGAGACAGGCTGTGTTTCCTCTGTCTTGTTGTAATAGCTCTATTGATAGTTCCCATCTAGAGTAAGCATCAGAGTCCCTGAAGTACACATGAATCAAAGCAAAATGATGAGTGCATACATGGACAAAAGGATTGATTAATTTTCTGGGTGAAAAGGCATACAGCCTTGTTACTTACTTATCTAAAGACTTTGTTTTTATTTTCCTTTGGTTGATTCATGGCCCTTGCCTTTTTTTTTAACTTGCTTATTCCGAACATAAACCAGCTATTAAATCCAAGCTGTTCAGAAAATATACAATTGAGAACATTTCAACTATAAACAATACTTGCAGATTTACTCTGTGAAAACCATAAATGAAAAGCAAAGAGTGACTCTTCAAGACAATGGAATCACAGACCAAATAGGCAGGAAACAACTTTAAGAAGAAACAATAAACCACACATCACCATTCCAGACCTGCTTAATAGCATTCCAGGGCTTCATAAAAAGAAACGAGCATCAACTATAAGAGCAGATTTTTAATTAGCAAACTGATGTGTTCCATAGAAGAGAGAGTCACGTTATGCTGTGTTCAGAGTCTCAGGTGTGTTCATATGACTTACAAAAATGAAATCTTTCATTCAGCCTCAGCTGGGCAACCGTTTGCAGCATGAAATGCAAGTTTGTGTTTACATAGCTGAATTGTGATTAATGTGCACCATATGGAAGCGGGGGCCAGCCCCAGTGAAGAGTCGTGTCTGCACAGGAACTCAGAATGGCTTTGTAAAACAAGCAAAGTAGAGCTTGCAGGGAATGGCAAAAAAAAGGATTAAACCAGAATATCCACCAATGGGTTGGCAACTTCTAAAATAGCAACACTGGCAATTAGAATAAATACAAAATCAAACATTAACTAGGCAAAACAATTCTGCAAGCAGCGCTTATGAACGTGGTAGATAATGGGGACAGGTACTTAGGGCACGGGGATTATTTGTGGGTTTTCATTACTAGAAAGAGCACAAGCGATATTTCATGGAGCAAATTGCATAACTAAACTGAAAGATTAAGCTTGTAAATTAATTGGAACCAAGAATGCAAAGGAATGGATAATTAATGCCTTGTTCAGGCAGCTCCTGGCATGACACAGAGCCAGTGGGCAGATCCTCAGGAGGTGTCTGTAACCCAGCACAGCTCTGGAACAACCCCCAGGGCTGAAAATACTCTCCCTGCTGCCCAAAGGCAGCTCCCATCCTCCTGTGTGCCTGGCCACAGGGTTGGTGCAGCAAACAAAGTGGAATAAAGGCATTCCCTGAGAGCAACAAGGGCATTTAAGCAATACTACCCAGATTCTTAGTAGTCCTTGTAGCTTTGCTCCATTTTTGCCTATTTGGCCCTGACACTGGAGCAGATGCAAATTTCTGGATTCCTGCTAAGTCTCACTAATCTGAAATAAATGGTGTATAAATAGGATTGAAACAGCAGAGCCACAGACCACAGAACCTTTAACTCTGCTGTGTATCACAGAGAGGAGACCAACTCCTGTCTAACACCTCAAAAAGATTATTCTCTTTTATTTAGAGCTGTTGGACAGTAAAGAGTAAATTGACAGCCAAGCCTCTGGAAAGCAAGCAGGGAACAAGGCATCCCCCATGGTTCACCTCTCACGTGCTGAACCCCCTTCTGCTCAGCCCCCCAGCTGCTCTCAGGTGCTGCTGCCAAGCAGATTCACCCGACGTGGCGCTCGCAGGATTGTACAGCAGTGAGAGCAAAACAGGCTCTTCGTTTCAGGCATGTTTGTATGCTAAGGAGGGTGTAAAAGCATAAATCAGGCCAACAGACCTGAAAAAGTCTGCTCTGTATTCCTTCAATTCTCCTCGCCTCATTTTCTTCCCTTGCATATTTTTACCTCCTTTACCCTGCCCTTTTTGGAGCTCATCTAATTGTCACTTGAGATGACAAATATCCTCTGCCTCAATGCCCCTTCCTCAATAACGGATGTTTCCTTTCTGTATCACTCTGCTAGTATAATTAATTTTCTTCATTAAATGATGTCTGCATTTATCACTTCCTAACTTTTATTTTGCAGTTTTCTACCTCTTTTTCCTTGGCAAATGTGCTTAAAAACCACCGCTTGTGCTCTTTTTTTAAAAATAAATCAAGGCTTAACATCATAAATCCTGCCTTTAAAAAGCCCAACTTCTTGTACTGTTGCTGGCTCTTACTTTAGGCTGCTGGTTTTGCTGTTTCCCATAAAATATAAACATCTATTCAGTCAGTCTTGGAAGAAAAATGAAGAATCTGTATTAATAAAAAGGTCTGAGGTCAAAAAGATCTATTCTGATCATTAGTTTGACAGCCCATTCAACACAAAACAAACATTTGTCCCTGAGATTTCTGGCACAAGCAAATTCCATTTAAGAGCCACTTGGCTGCTTTTAGGTATGGATTTTCAGTCTGCTGATCTGAAGCTGCCCATGTTAGAACTGAAAGTAACCAGCAAATTCTACATTCTTCATTGTCTTTTGATCTGTTTGTTCTTTTTTGTTTTCACTGCACCACTGTACCACTTCAGTCAATGAAGAAAAACACCCAATTCTTATCAACGACTGTGATTTATTCTTCTACTTTTGTTGTCAAAACTGTAATCAAACATTTCATCCACCAATTGATGGTAAAAGAGGCCAAAGACAATAAGCTGCCTCCTACACCAAGAATCATTGAAGGTGAAGTCTTCTTAACTGAATTAGGAAAAAGAATATTCCAGGATTCAACAGCATCTGCCAAAGGTTTTACCCTGCTACCTCCTACGACCTCTCTCAGCACTTGAACCCTCTTATAAATAGAACTTTCTTCTGCAGCAAGAAAACATTTACCTAGGACATGAAAATAATTGGCTTTTTCAACTGTTTTAAGTCTTTCCCTCTCCCTTCCTCTTCCAATTTTCAGCCATCAATACAGCAATGTCAGAAAAGCAGCAGAAAGCAAACATATTCCAGGGGCATTATATTTGGCGTCGGGGAAGCAAAATTCCATTTGCATTGATGGTACTTGGGATTTCTTGGGAGTCTCCCATATAAAAGCTGGCTGGGGTCACCACAACTTAACCTGCAAATTCAAATTAAACAGAATACATTCGATCCAGTCGATCTACAGACCTTGTAACATCTGACATCATCCATGCCAAAAGTGGGGATTCTAATTAAATTAACAAAGTGATTGTTTTAAATCTGAGGAATTAGCCATCCATACTCTGGGGAAAAGGAGACAGAGCATTTTCTCTGCAGAGAGCCAACCCTTCAGGTTCATCCCTCTGTGTGTCACAGCACCCAGATCAGAGTCCCTTGGAACTCCTCAAATCCAGGGAATGGGACCATGGACAGCTCCCTCAGCCTCCCACCACACTCCAGACTGGGACACAATTCCTGTGGCAGTGGCAAAGACTTAAACCTCCCCATGCAACTTACCTCCCTCCACATCTACGATGAAAATATCTTGATTTGGACAAGTTATTTAAACATCAATGGAGACAAAGAAGCCCTTCTAAGAGATGAGTCATCTATCCATGGGGATTTATACCTTGAAATAGAAATATTGTGCCTGAAGGAATGATCCATTTCCACCCCTTGATTACCCTTGAAGGGTATCTCTGTGAGTAGGTCAAACACTGAGATCCATAATTTAATGAGATACCTAAATTATTAAAATGAATCTAAGTCAATGTCCAAGCTGCTCACATATATTCAAAACAAACGGCTAAATCACACCAGAAACATGAAATAATAATTGGTTTAATTATTCAGCCCACTTGGCTCACAGCTTTACTCTTATTTCCTGGGGGGAAAAATAACAGTAAAACATGACTCAATACATACTCCTACAGCCTCAGCATGTGCTGGGCCTCTGTGCTAACAGGGTAGGTCACAGTACACCCAAAATGTCACAGCAAATGATCCCATGAGGGAATTACACGGGTCACAGAAGAAAGCCAAGAAAGGGATTTTATACCTGTCACTCCCTGTATAAAAACTTTAGACAGAGCAGACACTGTGCTACACAGCCAGAAAAGAGAAGGAAATGAAAGGGAAAGGAGGGAAGAGGAAGCAAAGGGAGAGTGCTAGTTTTCTATGAAATACAAGATGATTAAATACTGCCAGGCTTTAATCCCTGCTGACAAGCAGAGCTGCATGAGAGATATGGGCTGATTAATTATATGGAAAAAAGGCTGTGACACAGGCATATGAGGCAGAAAGACCAAAAAGGATGGATTTGTAATTTATTTATTTATTTATTGCTAAATAAAAGGCATTAGCTAATGAAAGGAGAGTTGCCTGTCTGGATCTAAAACTTTCAGCCCTACTTCTAAATTCTAATGCAGACTCACAGGAAATACTGGGGCGGGGGGGGGGGGGGGGGGGGAAGAAGAGGTTCACAGTAGACTTTGCTTTTTAAAAAGGAGTTGCAAGCAGGCCATGTGTAAATCTTTGTGGTTTGTGCACTGGGATTTATTGCCAGTGGCAGCAAAGGACAGCTCTGGAAAGGCTGGATCAATGGCCAGAGGCCCAGTGGCCAAAGGGACTGATGCAGGACAGCCCTCAGAGCCTGGAGGTGGAAAAGAGGAGCAGATGAAGGCTTTGAGAAGCCAGCGTGTCAAGAGAAATGTGGTTCAGCAAGTATTGCCAGGGAACAAACTCTGATTGTCTTCTGCCTCCTTCAGGTAACTGTTCAGTGTTCAGGGCTTTTACACATTGCTTGCTGTAGTTAACGAAATTTGGTCACAGCACTGTTTATTTTCATTTTTTCCTTTTTTTTTTTTTTTTGTGTGTGTAACCACCTCTTCTCCAAACACAAAGCATAGCATACTTTTGTCCTAAAAATAAAAAAATCAGAAATCTGTTGCTTTGTTTGCAATCCTAAGCCACATGCTCTGAAAAGTTGTCCCCCTGGGGGCTTTTCTCACCTCTATTTGAGGCACCACTTTGTCTGAGACCTGGTTCTCATTTCACCCAGACAAACCCTGATGAAACTCAATCTCTTGTTCCAACATCCACAATTGATCTGGTGTTTGGAAAGCAGATTCTGTTGGTTTAGCACTTACTGAATAAATGGGGATTTAATTTTGGGCTTCCTGGAAATTAGGTCAGCATAGGTCTGGTGGGGCACTGCTGAGGTGAGTTTTTGACTTTTGACTTTGGAAAGATAAGAGCAAACAGCAGAAACAAAAAGGGGAAAAAAAAGCAAAATGAAAAGGAAAGCACAGTTTTGTTCAATTATACAATATGTCATATATTTTTTCAACATTCCCAGATATTTTAGCAAGAATCATAGCTCATTTGAAGTATGTTATACCTGGAAAAAATGTAGGAGGCATTACAATAGTTTGGGGAGAAAGAGAACTGACTGAGACAGTACCTGCTACTGGCCCAACTTGGCTCCTCCAAGAAACTTTCAAGCAATTTTCCCTGCTGAGAGAGGCACTGAAATCAGGCATCTTATCAGGAAAGGAACACATCCTAAACAAGAAGCTGAACAACCTCTATGTTACAGAAAGCAAAAAAATCCAAAACCCTATATGGTTTTAAAATCTGAGGAGGAAGAAGCAGCTGTACACATTCTTACTCACAAATTTCAAATGGGAATTTGTCCTTTCTGCAGACCCAGCACGGAGGTCCCAAGGATTTGAATGCAATCAAAACTCTCTCTCCTCCTGTGACACAATCTCAGAATTCCTCCCCTACATTTTAGGGGCTCTCTGGCAGTGATTGTAAGACGTGTCCTACTCTACTGAGGATTTTGGTTTGGTTTTTTAAACAAGAGGTTTGCTTCAACATAATTTAGCCAGCAGAGATGGCCAGGGCTACAAGAAGTAAAGAGTTCAAAAAAACCTGAAAATTTAAAATTTCCTGAATCACAACTTCAGCTTTCCTCACTAAACCACTTAAAACTTTTCAGATACCAATTCCAACACCAAGAAATAAGAGAAGGTAAAGCAGAGAAAAAAAAGATACAAGAGAGGGAAGAGCAGGGAAAACAGAGACAATCTATTACAGCCCCGTAATTTCATCCACAAAATTTCAGTCTGCATGCCCCACCGATTCAATTACTGTACACAGCTTTACCCTTCAGCAGAACCAGAATTACAGAGAAACCCATTTTTAAAGGTTAGTGAGAGAGTTTTTCATTGACAGTGACCTGCTTCAATAGGGGCACTCAATGTAAGGCAGGAATTGCATTTGCCTCACTCCTCCAACACAGATATTTAAACTTGTTTTTGGCTGCCAGTGAAAGACGTCTGATGATCTTAATCTACTCCCCAGAGAGAGCAAAGCCAAGGAACAAACTCACTTGATTACCAGGTTCTGTGCAAGATACTGAATTACAAAGCACATTTTCCTGTACAGGGGAGCTGACTCCTCTGGCATATTTAGGAGCACGTAAAAATTCAGGATTCTTGGCCACAGGGCTGGCAGATCAAAAAGGGTGAATTTTAAAGCTCCCAGCACTTGGAACATCACTCAAGGGGTTTCACAAGCTGTTTTTCCCAACACTCCACTGTTATTTTAGCAAATTGTGTTTGCTTCAAGGCAGGTATACTGAGGTATGTTGAACAACCCCAGTGCTGGATGCCAAATCCATCACTAAACCATGTCCCCAGGTGCCACATCTACACAGCTTTTAGATAACTCCAAGGATGGTGACTCAACCACATCCCTGGGCAGCCCATTCCAGAGCTTGACAACTCTTATGGTGAAGGGATTTTTCCTAAATCCTGACCTGAATCTGCCTTGGTACAAATTGAGGCCATTTCCTCTCATCCCATCGCTTGATATTTAGGACAGCTTGATCCCCCCCCCCCCCGTCCCCCCCAGCCTCCTTTCAGGCAGCTGTAGGCAGCAGGAAGGTCCTCCCTCAGTCTCCTTTTCTCCAGGATAAACACCCCCAACCCCCCAGCCCTAGTAAATCCATTTGCAGTTCCTGTTACTCATGGAAGAAGTTTGGAAAGATTGAGATGCTCTCCAAAGGGAGCAGCAAAAGCGTCTCTGGTGAAACAGCAGCCATGAGGCTTCACTGAGCCTGGGAAGGACCGAGCTCAGGATGCCACTCATGCCAAGATAAGATGGAATTATTATCAGTATTTACATAATCAGCTATGCTAAGAGAAGATACTGCAAAAGCAGCAAAAGCACTACTAATTGTATTATTCTAAACTTAAGTGTTCTCAACCCAACATGGAGATCTCCAGGGGGATTTTCCTGATTTTTTTTTTTTTTAAATCAGCTAAATTACAGCCCTCCAAAAAACTCTGGGCAAATGACAGCTTATTTTTCAAGAAGACTACCGTACAACTGGATGGGTGAAATATCAAGATCATTTCCATGGAATTTATTCCCATTTCCCATCCTAATTACTGATGGATTAGTTAGTGTCACTAGAATTATAATAATTTGCCTAAGTAGCAGGTTTTTAAATAATGACGGGAATTGCATTCAGAAGCTGCTCTTGCACACATTATTTATACATAGTGTGTGTCTGTTTATGCTGCACACATGAGTGGCTATTTTGTCCCTGGAGATCCTCGATAACACGGTAACAAGGATCCTACAAGCACATCCACACGTTCATCTCTTCTCACTTGCAAACATTTCCCTTTCCAGGGTTATCACCACGTCTGCCAGCTGGTGCCCTGCTGCATTTCACACTCCCTCTCACCCTGCAAGGGCACCTGCCAGCCCATGCAGGGGGCTGCTCATTCCAGCAGTGCCAGTTCCCTCTCCACTTTCAGAAAAAAATACGAAAAAAACCTCCTTCCAGCTTCAGTGAGGGTGGGATGGTTGGCTGAAGCCCAACTCTGATGCCTAAGGAAACACTTTTTGTGATCCCCTGCAAGCCACTGCTGATCCCCAGGTGATACCATGCACTGGTGCCTTGTCAAGGCTGACCTAGAACAGAGACTAGATAAAGAATAAAGTAGGGATTTATTAGTAGGCCTCAACAGATCCACCTCGGGCAGCACAAGAACCCAGCCAGGGTTACACCCAAGGTGAACCAAAATGGCCACAAAATGGACAACTGGTCACGGGGTCTCACACTTTTTTAAGTTCTGGTCCATTTGTATATTGGAGCTAATTGTCCAATTATAGCTTTAACCCAGGCAGTCCCATCCTTCCTGTTTTTCTCTCTCCAGCCCACCTTGTTTGTGCTTTTGGGCCTGAGATTTGGATCATTTGCCCTTGGTCCCCAGCTAGAGAAGGAATTGTTTTGTCTCCCTGCTCTGTGCAGAGAACTCACCATCCCCAGTATGAAGCCCAGACCCACACACTAAAGCAGCACAGAATGTGAAAAATATAAAAGCTAAATCCTGAGGCTTCAGCACCATTTCAGCCATTTGGGGATTCTTCCTCCTCCTCTCTTTGGGGGTTTCAGTCTCAGCATGGCTTCCGAAAGGCTATGAGCTTTTTGTTTTTTTTTAATAATTCATTTGCACAAACAGAAACACTTTGTACTACACACAAGGAAGCCTTCTGGAATAGGCCAGGCATCACCAACTTGTCATGGCTATGCTGTTTTTAGCTGCCTGATTGCTTTTCTCCCTTCAAAAATAAACAGAAATTATCTGGAGGAGAGACTGAGAGACAGAGATTTGTTTTCAAACTAAACCAGTTTCTCCCAATCTCTGCCATCTGCAATCTCCCACTGCACCAGGGTAAGAGAGCAACGCTCAGGCTGTGCCCAGCAGGCTCCAAAAGTTGGGTGGGTACAGATCCAAGTCAGACATTGGGCTCTCTGCCCATCCCCTCATCTCCACCAGCCCTGGACCAGACTGTGAGAACAAAATCCTGCAAGAAAACCTGCCCTGAGCTCACCCCTGCCAGCAACACCCCCTCTATTTTACCAAATACTCAGCCTTTTGAAGCTCTTCCCACGTTCTGAAGAGTTCACCTTCACAATCATTTTGGCCAGTGTAAAAATCTCATTTTAACTCTCGTAGGAGCCCAGAATAACAACTGAACCTAAAATTAAGCCCTAAAAAGAACCTAATATTTTCCCTCCTCACAGAGTAAAGAAGAGCTCAAGTGTAACAATCCTGCTCAGCCCAGAATGGTTCCTTGAGCCTTAGAACCACGTTGGTGCCATGGCTGGGGCTGTCCATGGACACCCACCACCCTGGAACTGGGAGAGGCTGGATGTGCCACCCTTGTGTCTGCTTGGGAGAGGAGGTTCAGGAGAGATTAGCAGAAAAGCCACAAAGGGAAATCAGCCACTAAACTCCTGCCAAAAGCCACAGGGAACTGGGTGATTAATGCTTTGAAAATCCTCCTTACCAATCAGGGGCTATTCTAAGGACCAAGACAGGTTCAAAACACCCGCAATTAGAGGGAAATTTATACTCAGTTATTGGGGAAGCAGGTTTGTACTTGCTGAAAGCTCAGAAAATTATCTATTTTTTACTGTTCTTGTATTACCTCCTTTCTTTTTTCTTGGAAAATGGGCCCATTTTGAACAGCAGCAACTCATTGTTCCAGGATGGAGCAATATGAAAGAACATCACTGCTCCCATTTCACAGGGACCACAATAGGAGGCAGCAAGGGCTCTGAGGGCACCTTTCCTGCAGTGGGAGAGAGGATTACACCCTGGGAACACAGAGCCCCTGTTCCAGCCACAGCTAATATATAATACTCTTACATATGTAGGCAGCAGGTACAGAATCTTGGCAGGAGTCCTGCTGGGGTAATGCCCAAGTGTGACAGGAAACCTGAAAAATCATTTAACTTGGGATGTAAAAGCAACAGGTCCCCACTTCAGTGCAATATTCCAATAAGTTTGGTAAAAACACCAGAGAAAAGAATTGAAAATAATTTTGCCTGTTTCTAGAAGAAAAAATAAAACCAAAAAACCTTTTGAAGTTTGTGCATGTGATGTCAGTTCATTTTTTTTCAAAGGGGCAACCTGACAGCTGTGCTGGAGATAATCAAGAAACCCCGGGGCAATTATGTTTTAATGCTGTGACAGTGGGGACGTTTATCAGCCTCCTTGTTACAGGCACATATTTCTTGGCAAAATCTTCTCTAATAAGGAATACAGGATATCAAAATTTCTTTGGAGAATATTTTATGGGCTTTTTTTCTTTTATTTGAAACAACAGCACCCTATTCCATGTGTTACAGCAATTATAAGCTACATTAGGTAGAGAAAAGGAAGCTCTGCAGACACTTCTGCCTTATGCAAACTGAAGAACAAGCATGACAGCAAGCACTGCTAGAGAGAGCACTCTGATTTCTCTGCCTGATTTTCTTTGGTGTCTCCAGAGTGGCCCCTGACTACCTCACATCTGGTAAATTACTACTTTTCCCCAAATCCCAGGTAAGGGTGAGGGAGTGCCCCAGGCAAGATGGAAAATCTGAAGCACAGAGAAGCCAGGAATTTATTCACAGAAAATATGTTCCAGAAACAGATACTCAACCTTAGACTGGTTTTCCCACTATGTTATTTTTTCTGTTGGCACACTGCAACTTCCTGTTGGTTCACAAATATTTATGAGTGTGTCCTCCATGAAACTTGAACATTCAAGGTCTGCTTGGAGCACATTCTTGTCCCGAGGCACGGCTGTAGCTTGGGCTGCTCCAACATCAAGAATGCAATGGACTTCAGTACAGACACTTCACCTGTGAGCTACTCCCTGAGCCTAAAAGCCCACCTAATAATTATTAAAGTCATTAAAAGAAGAAAGTGCATAATAACATGCACTTTCAGGATACCCTAGAGCAGACCAGCAAAGGAAAGGTTTGGGCACTCTGGCAGCTCCTGACGTGCTGCTCATGAGCACGGTACAGCTGAGGGCAGAACTGCCATCCATCCACTCCCCGCACACTTGGGCTCCTGCTGCCAAATGCACATGGCCCTGCACTCCTTCCTGTACTCTTCCTTCTCCAGTTCCATGAGAACTACTTGAACCCTTGACCATTTCTTACAGTAGTCTTGCAGAGAGAGAAACTGGAAGACCACAAGTCAGTGGCCAGCAGGATTGTGCCTGAGTGACGTGCTGGGGAACAGGGAGGGGGGAGCACCCAGCCCTGCCACTGTAACCCCCCTTCCTCCCCATCCCCTCCCAGCTGCACGAGTTCAAAATCAGCCTTAGCAAGGCAGCATGGTAGAATATAAAGCAGAGCAGTACCAGCTTCAGAAAAAGGTCTACAGCGCCCAGCAAAGCACCAAGGACACAGAATCCTACCAGCACAGCTCACCTGCTCCAGTGGCCTGTGACTTCCAGATCCAGAGCTTCAACCAGCCCCAAGGGCTTCCAGCTCTCTTCCTTTCTCCCTGAAGGGCCCCCACAGTAGCACAGAATGCAAGATCCAGCCAGTGCTGTTTTACATTCAATTTGTAAATTGACTACTCAAGGCAGAGGAGAATCAGCTTTCTTTAGCAACCAAAGGTGAAGTGATGCTCCATTTCCATGTGTGCAGCCTCCTTCTCTTAAAGCTGCCCATGCCACACAAGCCTGCTCCCCTTTCCCTCCCTTCCCATGAAGGAGATTACACATTCCCACATCACAACCTGCACTGCCTCAACACAGCACCAGATTTCTGCAACAGAGAGAAGCAAATTAAGGACCTCACAATGAACAGTTCATGTTCTCAGTCTTCCTTCCTGGTTCTGTGCTCAGATTTTGTGCCTGACATAGTCTGGTTTTGTATGCAGGTCACTCAGTCATTCTCCTCACATGTACATCAGGTGCTCCTGGAAAATGTGGCCATTATCCATCAAGTCCTTGGCTTCAGTCAGCTTCCAGAGGAAGAGTAATAGATGCACTTGTGTTGTCACATCATTGTCCGAAATGTCAGGGTAAAAAGCCCTGAGCATTAACAACCCCCTAAGGAAATCAGTTCTTAACAAAAAAGTAGAATAGAGAGAAAGAAAGAATGAGAGGGACAGAAGAAAAATGCAGAGCTTCCCTTTTCATCAGTGATGACTTGCACAGGAAAGTGCCCTGACCTGCTGCGTGCCAGCCAAGCACCCACACTGTCATCTGGCTTCCACTTCAGTTTACATTTTGTCCAGATAAAGCAACACGTGAACATGTCAGTTTTAATTCCCAGGATCCAGGAATGATCTTCTCTTTGGACATCACACATTAAAAGAGACGTATCAGTTTGAAGGGTGAGACTAATCTCGTCCCAGGGCACCTGCATTGAGATTCAAGCAGTGTGGAGAGGTGATAGCATCAGGCAGTGCAAATCTTCAGAGACAGTAAAGGGAAAGGGGGGAAAAACAGAAAAAAGAAAGATGAAATCAAAGATGACAAGAAACAGTAGTCAAAGTTAGGAGGAAGAGGAGGTCAGGCACCCAAACTAATCAAGGTGACACGGTGATATTTTCCTGGTGTGGTCAATTTTAAAGGATTTGCTAAAGTTAAGTGAGGTGATATTTTCCTGGTCTGTGATCTGCTTTTAAAGGATTTGCTAAAGTTAAGTGAGAACTACGCAAAGCTTCAAAGCTTTTAAAGGTAGGTAAAACACAGGCATGAACAAAGATATTTCTTTGCTGAAATGTGAGGAAGAAAAGAGAAGTGAAATGAGAGGCAAAGCATACCCTGTCCTGAACAGTCTGAAGCTGAACTTTTTGACTTCTACTCACCAATTCCTAAAAAAAACCCTGACTTGGGACTACAAACCCTGCAGAGGAGTTGCTGCCATTTCTGGAAAGCTTATGAAACTTACGGCACATATTTTTGCATTTGCAGCTGCAAGTACACAGTATCAAAATCTCAAATGACCAAAATAAGGTGCAGTAAATCCAAGAGTGCTTTGCCCTGTTCTTCTTAAGTACCCCTTTTACACAGCCCCTCATCACAGCACAGTCAATACAGCCAAGAAAGATGCTCATAAAAAAATAGGAAATTAAGGCAAAGTTAGACAAGACCATAGGAGTCTGTCTCAGAGATAACAGCACCAGTTGTCACCTGCACCACACACATCTCCAGACTCCAACAGGAGAGGCATGGCCACACTCAGCATTACATCCTACCTCCAGTTCCTTAATTGGGCTTGTGGATTACTAATAAGTAATTGATACAGAGGAAATGAATGTGAAGCCACCACTGTGTGTGCTTCTGCATACAAATAGGGGCAGCTGAATGTGCAGCAGCAGCAAACGCTGCAGTCCTGCCATTCCTATGGCATTTCCAGTAGGAACGTGCTTAAAATACCTCAGCATAAAGTGTTTCACTTTGTACAAATGATGCTGGCATGATTGCTCAATGTCTTTCCAGTGAGGAAACTGCAGAGGGCTGAGGGAGTCAGATAAAATCCAAAGATACCATGTTATGCAGACACTGCTCTGGATGAATATCAGGAGAAGAGAGAGACTTTAAGGGGCAACACAATAAGAAATCAAGATAAAGATTTATTTTGCAGCACACAAAGCCAAGTACACAGCTCTCCACGCATTCAGTCTTCAGGAACAATCTTCCTATTTTTTCCCTGGGAGCCAAAAAAAAGTCCCCAAAATAATCTCTGTGCACAGCCTAAATTCGTACTTAACGCCAACTTTGTATCAAATTCCTCCACAGAGTGAGATGCAATGCTGTAAATAGACTCATTTTCCTTATTTTATCAAATTGCCTTAACTTTTTCTCTGCAGCATCCTCCGGGGCTGGCAACACGGAGACGTGCAGGAAATGTAAATCACTCTCCTTTTGATATGATAACCGTGGCAGTGAATTGCATCCCAGAAATCAGCTCAGGATTATAGCTGAGAACTCTCTGAAAGCACTTGTCTGTGGCGTGGTGCCAGCAGGGGAAACTTCAGCTGGCAGGTCAGTGTGACACGGGCTCAGGGCTTGGGAAAGAGGAGTAATATCCAAATTCAGCTACCTGGGGCTGCACAAACCCCAAAGCCAGCAGCCTCAGGGTCAATCTAGAATTAAAATATGCAAACAGGTGCTAAAAACAAGTGTGTATTTATGTATGCAAATGCATGGGGGAGCTCAATTAAATATGAATAAGCACCTAGGAAAGCAACTGCCAGAGGCTGTAAGATAAAATCTACCTGCCAGAAAAATACAGATGTGTGTGTATATATATAAACAACCACACACCAAAAAAATTGCATTTCCTGCGCTGACCTATTTGTGGTTACAGAACATTATGACAATAATTATAATCATATATCTTTCATTTAAATAATGTTTTCAGTTTCAAACATTCAGAGGATGTTTGAATGCAAATAAAGATAATCAGGACGTGAATCAGGACGTGAAAATAATTGTTTTCCTAATACCTTACTTTTCATGTGCAAATGCCACTGATAACAGCTCCCAGCATTAACCCTGGGCCAGAACCCCATGGAATTCAGTAGTGCACAAACACTAAAAGAAAAAGCTGTCTGAACCCTAAGGAATTTGCAGATCTAAGAGCAACGAGGCAGCAGATGGATATAGACAGAAATAATCAAGAGGTAGTAGTTAACAAGGCAGGAGTTAGTCTCAGCAAACCAAATCCCTGATTGCTGTGAGCCTTGTACAGGCACCACAACAAAGAGGAGTTTTGATCATTGATGCCCCGTAACACAAAGCTCAGCACATCCTTCATCTCCACCGCTGTGCTCCATCTGTCGCCTCCACACTGGCTGGCAATCCCTGTCTCCTTCTCCCACTGCACTCAGATTTTCTCCTTCTCCACATCCTGTCTCCTTCTCCCACTGCACTCAGATTTTCTCCTTCTCCACATCCTGTCTCCTTCTCCCACTGCACTCAGATTTTTCACACAGAAGCTCGCTGGCCCAAGAACACTCATGTACAACCTCGCTCCCCAGCACTGAGCACAGCAGGGCTCAAACCAGGGCCATAGAGACAGATAAAACCATTCAGGGACAAAATTAATGATAATACTTATTAATAACTAGTCTAACAGAGTATCAGCATGCATGCACACAAGCCCAAAGCCAAAACTCACGCACACAAGCTCCATGTAAAACAATGGAGACATCTGAGCACCTTCTGATGCTCTCACTGAGCCCACACTCCTCTTGCTCTCAGTAGGAACCGTGCAGAGGAGAGGAAGAGCAGCTGGCACACTGTGATCTTGTGAAACTGAGACACCCCATCAGGAAATGCATGTACTACAGCCAATCTCAGCTGGAATCTCAAGAGGCACCACACCACATACCACAGTAATCAGAACTAGCCCAACAGACCGACAGCTGGCTGGTTATGACAAACAAGTGCCACAAAAATATTTAAAATGTTCTCAAACAGTTATTTGTAACAGAGGTAATGTCTGCAGGATACAGCATTCCTGCCAGGGGTTTTATTTCAGCATGTTTGACTCAGTGACCTGCTTATTCCAACACCTTTCTGACTAACTTTAAGGCAATGAAATATTTCATTTGTATAACCAAACCTGTCTTTCATGACACAAGATCACTCCACATGGCTTTCAGGTTCTTAAATTAAATGCTTAAAAGTCATGAGGTGGGGAAGTAAAAGCACCAATCCACCCCTTCCTCATGCCCAGCCAGACCTGCATTGCAGGGAAGTGCTGCTCTTCCAGCCTCCACTTCCACAATGTACTCCAAGGGTTAAACAGCAGTTATATATTTTTATTATGTTGTGTCTGTTTGTTTGTTTCTTGTACATTCGTTTTTCCTCCTTGGTTATCTCCCAGAAATCAAAAATACCAAACAAGAACAACTGTTTTTAGTCCGAGTTCACGGAGCCTTCACTCTGCAGTTAGGTGAGTTCCAGAGCTGGGAATTACTTCATGTTTTCAGTAAGACACAGTGAAGTGCAGGGTAGGAAGGCAGCCCCTACATAAAGACATGCTCAACAAGGCATCAGCTTCCACTTCCATGTTTTAATGTCCAACATGACCCATTTTCCACTGCAATTCAAACCTCAAAAGTGGAAAAGAAATGGCATGTAAGTGGACCTTGCTTGCACTTTAAATCACTCTTAGCAAATCTTAATATCTTTAAATCTGGCCATTTAAAATCAGGCCTATTTAACTTGCAAAGGTAGGTCAGGTTTTATTGATCACCCCTAATGCACTCTTAAAAAAATGAGAGCAGTGAGATACACAGCTCAGTTGATGAAGGCTCACCGGAAAAATATCTGATAATATTTACAGCCTTCAAGCTATGCTGTTGCAAATGTGATTTCCATATGCACCAGAATGCAGATTACAGGCTTGCCAGTTCATACTGCAAAGGGAAAAGAAAAGCTCTGCCACAGAGGAGGTGAATTACTCTTTGCATTGACTGAAAGCACAACTATAAACTTCTAGAATACAGGCACAGCAGCCCAAGCCCATTTAGTTCTCAGTTATCATTCCTCAGTCTTTCTTCAGTGCAGTGTTTTGTGCCTGGATCTCCTACTCAGAGTCCATGCTATGCCCAGAGTTTTGAACAAACAACAAAACAAACAGAAGAGTTTTGTTACAAACAACTGATGAAATTTTTCCAACTGCTACAGAAATAAGGTGGGTTATTGTTATTTATAATATGGCATCACCTAGAGGTGCTCATAATTAATCAGAGTTCCTTCTTCTACACCTCTCAAAGAAGGAGAAGCAAGCTTTAATAAAGAAGTGCAGCATTTTCCACCCACATGGACAAGCTCAGATCAGACACACTGCAAGGTCTAGATAGTTCTACTTGATTTTTGTTTCCCTACTCTGGCTACTTGTGAAGGGTTTTTATGAACCCCTATTCAGATAAATGAAAAGTATTTCTCCATGCAAAACTAAACATGATTTTCACTTTTTTTTATTTTTCATGCTATGCTAAAATAAAACCACAATGGGTTTCTAATAGAAACCTGATACACCATCCTATTGCAACTATTAAATAGTCATTTTTGTGGCGTGAAAGAGATTCTAAATGTATTTACAGACACATAAGAAACCACTGCAGTTAATATACAAGGGCAGAGGATTTCCAGGGTTACTTCTACTGCAGACTTCTTGTGCAACTCAGACAAGTTCCTTAATCAACCTTTCCTCCTTCACCTAATGAACACATGAGCTGCAGAAATGGATCACTGCCTAGGACATGCTGTGGAGCTACACTGTCAAATAGAAGACCTAAATAGGATAAATCCCCATCAACGACTTGAGGCAATTATCAAATGTTTATTAGCCTCCAAAGTGAAGGCTAATAAACCTGCTTATTTTAGCAGATAAAGTCAAATTACCTTGACTCAAGTTGGTAAGTGTCCCAAGATTAACAGCTCTGGCCTCATATGCTTTTAGTTATTGGTGATGAAGTGTCAGCTCAAAAAAACTGAAAGATACTTCCCAGTTATTTAGGCAATGTGAAAACTGGGCAGTTATTTTCCAGGAAACACGGCCTGCCTGACAGGTTTTAAATGAAGAAAAGTGGTATTATTACAATTATCATTAGAAGAAGATGTCCCTCATCAAAATGTGTCTGGATTTTAATTGACAAGGTCCAGGTTAATTCTGTGAAAATGCCAATGAAAGCAAAGCCTGTGGCTCAAACTAATTGTCAGCACTGAGCAACCTCCACCTCTAACCCACCACAGATTTATCACTCTCTGCAGACTGTACTCATGACAAGAAACATTTGAATTAATCATTAACAACTAGAAATTCCTCCCAGACAGAAAGCAAGCAGAGAGCAGGGCTGCCCACCCTCTTGTGCCCGTGCTCCTGAGCCAAGGACAGGTGCCAACAAGCCTTCCTCAGGAGAAAGACTTTTTATTTTTGTTGTTTTGCCCCCTTTTAAGAGCATTCCAAGGGGACACTTGCAGTGATCCTCTGTGCTTTGGTGTCACACCTGGGAGCAGCACAACAGTGCAGAGAAGGACTCACAACCTCCTGACTTTAGACATAAACTCAAGGACACTTTGGGAGGTGTTACCTAATGGTGCCACCTCTTCCGCCCAATCTAACATAAAATGCAAAAGGATTTGTAGAAAACTTATGAATTATCTTTATTATATTTGTATTTCATCTTCCTTGTTATTATATTTACATTTCCAGCATGCTGGTGCAGACCCACCAGAATATGACTGGGCAGAAGGAGAGAAACTGAGAACCTCCAGTACCTGACAGAGGCACAAGGACTGCCAAGGAAATGGCACAGTCCTAACCCTCATGGTGCTTTTTCATTCAGAATGCTTTGATTTTCAGCTTCTCCATCCACGTGGGTGATGGCATCACAACACAGCTTGAGTGCACATCAATTTGATGGTTGCTCAGCCCCAAGGCTTTATACAACATCTAACATAAAACTGGAGTGTTCCTTCTCACACAGCATGGGGACTGGAAAGCACAGGAGCACTGGGAGGAAAGGCAGAGAGGAATCTCCACAAAGATCAGGGACCACTGCCTGAGGTGGACAAAAAGGCATCTGGCCACTCATGTCAAAGGCATTGGGCTTGTCTGGACAGATATAAATGGAACTACCTTACTCCAACTAACAGAGAAAGAGAAAAAAAAATAAAAAAGGTAAATAAAATTCTCCCTGCTTTTTCCTGGACAGCCAGGAGTAAAAAACAGATGGTATCTGGTGTTGTGAAGGAATAAGACACAACTTTGTTTAGAGGAGGCCAGTGCTGTGGGGGTCTCTGCTGGCCCCTTCCCAATAACTGGAAGGCAAAGACTGAGGGGGTGTCAGCCATAAAAAGAAATGCTGCTCACTTCATTGTCCCTTCTACCCCAGAGGTGAAAGGCTTCTTCCATTCCCCTACAGCAACCCTGCCTCTTTGGTTTTGCTGTTATCTACATATTCACCACGGAAACTAGGAGCTGGAAAGTTCTCATTAAACGATGCCAACAAGAACTCTCCATTCACAGCTAATGCTTGGCTGCACACATTCCCTCTTATTTCCAAACATTTTCAGTATGTTTTAGCTTCCCTTCATTAGGCATTCACAATTATTTGCAGCACATCTAAACCTGTGCAATGTGCTTCCAAATACAGTCCCCTGGCTGCAAAAAATCAGCATGACAGCACTAGAAAGAAAGTAGAATTTATGTCAATCAGGAGGCAGAGCTCAGGAAGAGGATGAGGCTCACACCATCATGATTTGAGTCAGTGACTTCCACCAGGCAGCAATTTGACCCTTCACAAAATCCTCAGTATTTTTTAGAGATCACCCCTCAGTTAACCATTAAATCAGTCAGCAACTGTAACAATGAATTTTGTAATAAAAATGTACAAAGTGGAGACTACTGGTCCCTTAACTGAAAACATGAGCAGCCAAAAGGGTTTTTTTGGTCTGAAGAGACACTGTTGTAGAGAAAAGTATCTCCATAACACCTCACACCTGTTACTGCTGTGGCTTTGCAAGGCTGTTTCCATCACACCCTTAAACACCCTCTGAACTAAACAAAGGCTTCCTCGAGGAAAGTTACACTAAGTGCTCATTTCTTTAGCTCAGCCCCAAATAACCACTTAAAATTTGTCAGGGCTATCCAAACCCCTCCCTCTTTCAGACTCTTCCATATATCCTAAAGGGCTCCCTAAGGAAGGGCATCTCTGCACTTAGCCTGGGCTGTGCTGGCTCTGCAGTGCTCAGCTCAAGGCAGTGGGAGCCAGTCTTCAATTACGAGACCAGAACAGCTCCTGAACTGCCCACGGTGCTGGGGCTTCCAGCAGCTGCCCATGTGATCATTAAAACAGAGGCTGTCCAGGGACAGAGCTGCTCCTTTGGGTAATTATGTTCCCAGGGCTGCCTGGTGCCTGTCAAACTCCCGCCTTCCATGGACCAGGCCAGATTTTGAGGATCATTATGAAGTAAATATGTCATCCTGAGGGATGAAAATATAAAAAGCTGCAGCTCCTCTAAACCTGAATGTTACCAGGACACCTCTACACTGGAATAAAAAAATGATGCTCCCTGACTGCACAGGAACATGGATGACTTCCCCACCACACACACAAATCTTTATCAACTTGGATGCACAATTAAGCTAAACATGCCTCCAACAAAAGGTAAAAAACTATTCCTTGAGTGGTGTCACAGCTGAAAGCAGAGCAGTAAAGGCTCCAGAGCATCCTGAGTGATCAGTCCCATAAGAGACATTCTCCACTAAGCTTTGCTCTGGCAGCATTCCCACTACTGGAGGAAGGAAATGCACAGCTGGATGCAAAGCTTGCAATGCAGAGCTGCCTTAACTACATGGCAGGATGATGGCAGCTCATAATTAATTTTCCACATCAACTGTTGGCTGCCCTCCTCTTCCTCTCTGCTAGGTTGCAAACTGTCAGTGGATACTTATCCAGAAAGCAGGCCTGCCACAGAGCAAAAAGCATGATTGTTATTAGCTGGTATCTTACAGGGCATGCTAGCCAAAAATCAGAGGTAAGGGAGCCTGGGCAGAGTGAGAGCAGTACCAGTGCAAAGGCAGCCCTGCCAGAAGCTGCTTGTCCTCTGAGAGATGCAAAACCAAAAGGGAATAGAAAAGCAGGATGAAGAGATCAAAACAGATAGGAGAGGGTTGCAAGAAGACAGAGAAAATCTGTTCTCAGACAAAGGTTTTGAGCCAGCTAATTTCCAAACATCTGCAGCCCAAAGAAACAAAGGCCCTTTTCCACCCTGGCTGGATTCTGCCTAAGACATGGGCTGCCAAGCAGCAGCTCTGCAGAGGACAAGAGGCTCCAAACTGCTTTGACTTCTGAGAGAAGGAACGTGTGCAGCACTCAGAGCCAGCAATTCCACTCATCAGCCTCCAGGTCTCTGCACGACTGGAGTGCAGAGTAATTACAAGGAGGCTGCTGCTCCTCGCAGGGGAAAGGTCTCCAGAAGAAAACAAACCCCAGCTTCATCACGCTCTCTGAAGCACCACTACAAACATCAGAGGGCACAAGGCAGAGCCACAAGCTGCCAGCCCAGGAGCAAGGCCATTTGAATGGCTTCAGACAGACCCACTGACTTCTCAGTACTTCAGGAGAACAGGTAAAGGACTGTTATATTTCTGTTCTGTGATTGGTATCTTAAGAATCTCATGTTAGTATTGGAGTTTCTTATTTTCTTTCAGAAATTCAACTTGGTTCTGCCGCTGCTATCACCTCTTTAATTCATTTTACAACAAGATATTTGTTATCAGAAATTGTGCTTTGATATGTGTCAGGTTGATGGATTCAATAAAAGCCCTGTGAGGAGAAGCTGAGTGAATGGGGCTGCAGAAGTGGCGTCATCAAGGGAATTGATACCTTAACAGCCAGCCTGCTGATCTTGCAACAAAAACTTGCAAATTTAACAGCTGTTTTATTTCCTCACCCTGGCAAAACAGTCCAGAGGAACATTAGAAAACATTTGCATAAATGTTACTTATGCAAACAAGCTCAGCCTGCTCCCTGATAAAAAAACATACGTAAAACACGATCCTGCATGCTGTCCTCTTGTCCTGTTTGGTGTGCAAAATTCTATCTAGGGGAATAAAGGCTTTAATCAAAATATAGCTTTTAATTTAATTTTGGGAATTCAAGCAGAAATCCCGTGATGCTCCAACTAAAATTTTCCCACAATAACGTTGGAGGACAATTTTACTGACAAATTTTCAGACACAGCCACCTGTATCCCTCAGCAAAGACATTGAAAAGTTGCATTAGGGTCTTACTGTGAGAGCCAAACCCACAAACATATAAAATCAGAGGTTTTTTTTCCTGATTTAATAAATGAAATCATATCAGAAACAAGAAAAATTTGAAGAAGAAATAGTAAGTTTTCATCAGACCACATAATGCAATGAAATGAGAGAGGGAGACCTGCCCACTGCTCTGCTGCAGGTCAAGCAGGGCTTGCAGTCTCTGCTTCACCTGATCAGAGCATCACAGCTGCAACACCACCCCTGCACTGGCCTGGGGCACAAAGAGATTTTTTTAACTGGAACTGATTTACAGAACATCTGGAAAAGGTAAAAAAATGTGATGTTGAGATTCAACTTTTAGAAAAGATAAATAATATTACTAGTCTAAACAAAGCAAAGGGAAAATTTCCATAGCAATTAATCTGAAAAAGGTGAATTACATTAAGGATTTATGTTCATGTAATGAAGACAATTAATTGCTATGAGAGCCATAAAACATATTAAATGAACAGGTTTTTTTTTTTTCAATTCTACTTGCAAGATAAAATTTATTAACTGTGTTTAATGGCTACTTAAAAATTTCTCTTACACATTTATTAAATGTGCCTTTTCAGCCGGACAGACTGTTTTACTAACCAGATTCTACTAATCCCAAAATTAGCAATTTCAGAAAAAAACTACTTCTCTGCACATTATCTGAAGATCCATTTAAACTAATTCCTCATGCAATAAAATTACCATCAGCACAATTTCATAAATGTTGCTAAAAGGGAAATCTGCTCGTCTCACGTGAGCAAACACTCTGCTGCAAAGATGAATGAATTCAGTTCACATTATTCGAACAGATGTTTCAGTTTTCAGTAGAGATAGGGAGGGAAACGTTGAGTCCTGGTGTCATTAAGTGTTACTGTAATCACTTAATTAAAACCCTCTCTACTTGGGAGAGCAGGACATATGGAAGAAACTGGATTAGGTAGGAGCAGTGATCTCGGAAAGATCCATAACTAAATCTTGTGCTCAGCCAGGGCTGTGTGCCCCCAGCTGTGGGTGTGGGATGCAGTTTGTGCACTAACACTGCCTGAAAATCAGGCACAGATGTTTGCCACTTAAAAGTGACCTAGAGGTGAGTCTGTTTCTTATTCACCATTTACATAATGGGGATAAGCAGCACTTCTGCCTTACAAGGCTGTTGTGGGAAGAGATAAATTGATGGAATTCAAGTACTCTGGTAGTCACCTGAGATGAAGACAATCAATAAGGAAAGACCTCATCTACTCAAGTGAGCAACAAGAGTTTGGCCAAATCTTTATAGTTTAGCACAACCTTCTCAAAGTGCAATGTTCTTCCTAAAGAAGTTTCCAGAAGTGTGAGATTTAAATAAGAACCAAGATTTAGATCTGATCTGCAAAAGTATAAAGTCCATCCTAGACTATTATTAATGCCTTAATAATAGTTTCACACAAATCATTTATACAGACCTTACAGTGAGACTTGGATTGGCTCAAGAATGACAGGGGAGCTCATTTACTGCCCCCCACCCAAGGCAGGAGCAGCACCACCAACAACCAACATCTCTGGAGCAGATCTTCACACGCCCTGGGACACCCTGGGTACCCAGCAAAACTCCCACCCTCACTGCAAGGAAGATTTACATATTTCAACTCAAAAATCTCAAGCCCAAACAAGGACTAAACAAAACTGCTGTGATTTCTATATTCTAACAGTGCCAAATTTTTCTCTGTGAGAGCGAAGAAGCTCTCTTGATTACGAAATACCTCTCCTACAACCTTCCCTTTAAGTGTTATAATCACAAGAGCAGTAGCTTGGAAATAAACAGGAGTGAAGAGAATAATAAAGGCAGAGCAATGTCTAACAAGCTCTTCTTCCAGAATCCAGAGCAGGCAGACAAGCAGAGCTGTGCTGTGCTGTAATGATGGGAACCTTGCCCTGGCAACCGTGTTGTTTGCTTGAAATTCCTGCACAAATTAACAGCATACACCGTGGTTGGAACAGACCTTTCTTGACCCTCAACATTTAAAAGTTAAGCACCCAATTTAAGCTATTCCAACCAAGTTTTCCCTGCAATTGCCAGACACTGGCAGAGCTCTGCTGGAGCATCAGAATTAGAGCCCACAATTTCCAGAGTTAACATGACAAGTGCATCCAGATCAAAAGCAGGAAAAGTAATGTACACTCACCTGCATTGCTATTTATTTTAGAGGCTTTTAAGGAAGTCTTGACTCCTTTTCCATGCTCCTCCAGTAACACCAAGCACAGGTGTTATATTGCTACTGTACTTTTCTCAACAAGATTACAGTGCTGGTTCAGTCATATGAAGGAAGTCAATACCATGTGCTAAATGAAAAAGGATAATATCATCTGATACCACTCTACTGAGATCTGGGAACTATTGCTTCAAATCTGTTTTCTTGTCCCTTTTTTTTTTTTTTTTTTTTTTTTTTTTTACTCAGAAAACTTTGCCTTCACAGAAATAACTTCATCTAGGCAAAAGAAGCCATAGAATCAGAGGCTGTATTACCTTAAAATCTCATCTAGCATGATCTTCATCAACAATATGTCCTGGTCTTCAGTTTCTTGTTAGAAAATGGTTGCATATTGCCTTGCTATAGTTCCAGCATAGCCAGGAAAACATCTGTGTGGGTATGAGAACACTCACACAGGCAAAAATTTTAAGTGCTACACAACAAAGGGGGAATACAATTATACAGGAAATTGGTAGTGGTATTTCCATCCTTTGCACACAGTGAGAATATACAGAGCACAAAGAAAAGCACAGGGCTAATTATAAATGGCCTACTTCATTTCCTTTTATATTCCCCAACTCTGACCCTCAGAATTATAGTCATTAGTGAAACACAACAAGTGGGATTTTCAAAACATGGATTCCTATCACCAAGTATCCATCACCAGCAGCAACACACAACCATCAGCAAGCATTTTGTTTAATGAAGAACTTCACATGAACAGACACCCCCTCAAGCCCAAGACAATAAAAACACTTCACTCCTGATGAACGCTTTCTAAATTCAGGGAGAGCAAAGCTTATTTACAGACACAGTATGAGCATGGCATGTACAGCAATAAACTCAAAGGCTGCTAACACTCTGTTTTCCCCACTTGTAGATATTCAGAAAAGAGCAAAAATACAAGAGCTGGTGAAAAAATACATACCTTACCAAACCTGACTGTTGGACACGACTCGTTTCAGAGCAACATTGGGGTGAAGGTAAGTTCCTCAGGCGACCACCAACCACAATTCCCTTCCGAGCCCCCCAGAGGCTCCAGCTCTCCCTTGCCCGTGTCCCTGAGGAAGATGCAGTGTCCTCCAGTATTTCAGAGCCTCAGCTGCAGAGGATGCTGCTCAGAAAAAGAAAAGAGAAGGTGTGGCATTAAATTCTAGGGTCAGTTGTCTGGCAGATTCAGAGCAGAACACAAGACAACATTGGATAGGAATGAAATGTCAAGGCAGGACAGAGAGTCTGTGACAATCCATCATGTGTGGCACCTTCAGAGGGCAATCACTGAATTCAAGAAATGTGGTGCAAAGCTATTCTTGCTTTACAGTACTTTTATAGTGTCCCCAGACCAGGAAATGAATGACAGCCTGGCTGCTTTTTATTCCAGTCCAATATTGTAACACAAAAGTAAGTAATGTACTTCTCCATAGGGAATATTTTAATTCATTATGGCATTTCTGAAGAATAACAGGACTTTCATATTAAAAGCAGAGACATCACCTCAGTCTTAATACTCTGCACGATAAAATGGCTCTTACTCAAGAAATTCAAAGCTTTGGAGCTCACAGCAGATGGGAAGTCGTGACTGCCAGCCCAACACGCTGCAGCTCCCAAAGTTCTGCCTCCAACGCAATTGTCAGAGACTGGGAAATGTCCTGGGGTTTTCTGGGTGCAGGGGGCTCAGCATCACCACATTTTCTAGCCCACTGTCACTGCTAGATAAGCTCAGAGTTTCCAAGAGGTCAGACCCTGGCACTGAGCAGGGATACAGGGCCTCGCTGCAGACCCAGGTGAGAGACAGCGATGGAAGCACCCACCAGCAGAGCACCACCAGCCAGCAGGAACCTCAGAGCAGCACTGGGAAGTGCAAATGCTCATGCCTAAGCCCTGGCAGATGGGAAACACTCAAAGCATTATCCTTCCCCCACCCACATAATGCAGCCTGTGAAGCAAAACGAGGCACAGCAGCACAAAACAGGTGAGGACTGAGGAGAGAGCAGGATCTGAGCTCCCCGTGTCAGATATGCCCATGGCTCACATCCTTAAAGCACACCCAGAGATGCTCTTCTAAGATTAACTCAGAAGCCATGAAGATACTCTGAATTTGCCTAGGAATTTTATAAACAGCAAAAGGAAAAAACACGAGATTTACAAGAGGTTTCCCTCAGAGGAGAAAGCCCGTGGCAGTTCAAAGTACCACAAAATCCCATTACACCTTCACAAGAAACCCTGAACCCACAAACATGTTACACCTATCTGGAAAACATATTAGGTTTGGGCTTGCAAGAAGGAAGATTTCAGCAACCAGCACATGAAACTATGCATACTGTAAGTTAGCACAGTGCCTTTTATATATAAATATACACACACACAAATGTACATAATGGATTTTTTCCTTTTTTGTTAAGTCCACATGGCATGCATAGACACACAGATCAGAGCAATCAAATAAATTTACTTTATTTAGCACTGATTACTTTACTGGACTTCTTATGTTCCATACACCCCTAAAGGCTCCACAAGACCTTGGGGGACACCCACAACAGGAGTCAGGGTGGCAGAGCTCAGCCCTGTGGTTGTTGCACACGTTTGCAGACTTTCTGCCTCTCTTGAACTCTGATATGAAGGACAAAAGTGGGCCTTCAGTTCCTGTCCTGTTCCAGGCCAACCATGAAAAATCAGACTGCCAAGTGAAACGGCTGCTGAGTGCCCACAGGAATGGCTGATGCAGCAGTAAGACCTAATTCTACTGCTTTTAAGGGATTTTATCTCTGGAGACCACAGCTGCAATTACTTTTCATTTCTACTTGTAAATTGTAACATAGAATAGTCACTAAAGAAAATCAGTGCTACATTTTTGTGCATTAACCAGAGCATCAGCTGAGCCCAGGAAGTGACAGCAATAGGACCAGATCATCACAGCAACCTGAGTGCAGGGGCCTGGGCTCAGGCTGGGGAAGGTGGGGCTGTGAATGTTCCTGTTCAGTTTGCCAATGAGTATGAAGCAATGTGAAGAAGTGAGGTGTAGATGTGGAGGTGAAAACAACTTTATTCATGACAAAATGCAGTTGAGTGTGCACAATTCCCATCTCTCGTGATATAACTGAGACGGGGCAACTTAATGAAATTAAATCAATGGCCAGGTTTCCAGGGAGCAGCAAAGTAGATGCTCCAATGTGAAGGCAGTGTGCTTCCTCCACGCTCTGGTGATGTGTATCACACAATAAGGCAGGGAGCCAGGCCAGGGACCATCCTAATCAGCAATAAAGTAAAAGATAAATGCATGGAAACCCTCATGAGCTATAATTTGTGTTGGCTCAGAACCATGCAAGGGAAAAAAAAAGGAAGAAAAATATAATTAAAAAAAAAAAGAAGGTATGCAATTTCTGTTGGCCAAACCTGTACAGTTTTGCAGAAAAACCCCTTCACATTCAGTAGGTCACTCCTGACCTGAGGGTCAGTGTCCAGCTGGTTTCCCTCTCACAGCAGAGCCCATCACAGAGCTGCCAAGATGCTTCTTGCACCTCCTTGGCTTTGGGCAGCTCTTGCCAAGCCCAGAGCCTCGGGAGCAGCCCACAGCTGCAGAGTGAGAACAGGCTGCCCACAGAAGCTGTGGCTTCCCATCCCTGCAAGTGTCCAAAGCCAGGCTGGACAGGGCTTGGAGCAGCCTGGGAGAGTAGAAAGTGTCCCTGCCCATAGCAGGAGGTGGGACTGGATGGTCTTCAAGGTCCTTTCCAACCCAAATCCATATAATCCCTGACACAGAAATCATCCATTTAAGCCTGCACCTGCTGTAGGAGCTGGCACTGCTCCTACCTGAAACAAAACCAAGTCTGAACTTGCAAAAAATGCCCCATGTCCTAGGAATCCCACAGCCTGGTTGTGTTGTTTCTAAGTTGCTGTGCTCCCCCACTCTCTTTGATCAGAGGGAACACGTCGACAAACTGCAAATTACTTTCATTATCCCACCACTTCAGATTTTTACATTCAGTTAACATAGTTAAGTGGTATCAGATCCGTCTTCCACTCACAAAAGCCAGCATATGGATGTTCTCATTAATCAGAAAAGGCAGACAAGACATTTTTCCAGTAAAAAGAGAGTATTTCCCTTGGAGGAATCTCAGTCCTTTGCTGATGGAAAGCATGAATTATACAAAATAACTGTATACTTTAGACGTAACAAATAAGCTCAAATATTAAATCTGAAGACACCATTTCTACCTTGGGATGTTTCCAGGCCACAAATCAATGAAGTCTGGGAGACTTTCTGTCTCTCAGGAAGCTTTGCTGTACCTTTGCCCTCTTCTTAATTCTTGTCTTTAGGCATCAACTATTGATCCCTGTCGGGGTGAGGACAGGAGCTGGCTGGACCCTCCTCTGACCCAGCACACTCACCCTTGTATTTGTGTGTCAAACAGCTTAAGGTGCAGCCTGGGCCTTGTGGCAACATTGATGAGCACTTGCAACTTCACCAAGGGCAAAAAAAGAGGTATTGAGAAGCTAAACAATACATCTGCGAGCAAATATTACAGTGTAGTAGATATTCCAATTAGTATTAGTTTGTCTTATCAAATATTAATTACATCTACCTAACTGCAATTGAATAAATTAGTTGGGCAGTGAAAATATTAAATATATTAAGTGGCTGGTGATGGATAAAAATAATTGAAAAATAATTGAAAATATAACTCCTTGCTTAAATATTAAATTTCTTTTGTTTTTATTGCTAGTGTGACCATTAAGAAATTAGAATTTCATAGGTGTGTGCATTCATGTAGATGTATATGACTCATATGGAACATGTTTATGTATATTCTTCTAACTTCCCTCCTTTCCTAAAACTAAACTTGAGTAAGTATTTTCAGTTAATAAAGAAGAGCTCCATTGGTAGATCCAGAAGAAAAGCTGTGAAACAGGCAAGGGAAAACACATTTTTACTGCTAAGTATTTAGCAAGGTCACCTGCCTCTGCAAAGGCAGGAAAAGAGATCCCCCAGCAGCCTCTGAGCACAGCAGGGGATTACAGCAATTCATTAGCAGGTGTATCTCCTAATTACAGCCTCGGACATGAGTCCCCACACAGCTGAGCAGGGAACTGCTGCTGCTTTCTGCTTTTCCTCGGGATCCAGCTCAGAGTTTCCTGCTGAGCATCAGCACAACCCCACCAGGCTCCAGCTCCAAGCCAAGCTCTCTGTTATCCCAAGGGATGCTCCTGGCTCCTCACAGCTCCAGTCCCAGGGGAAGCCGTGGGAGCAGCAGCTCACCACGTCATCTCCATCTCTGCTAAAGATCTCACATTAATTTACTGCAAAGGTGACACGGGTGAAGAAGGGAATAAAATGAAACTGAATCCTTCCTTCCAGAAGGCTAATGGTAAAAAATTGGTAGCAATGCAACGCTGGCAGATTTCCAACTATAACACTCAGAGTGTTGCCCACAGCCGTGTCCCAGACACACTTTATCATTCACCATGGCTCAGTGAAAAACATAAATAAAACAGAAGTCATCAGCACTACTGGCACTCAGCTGTTTGGAGGACTTTTTTGTTGGTTTTTTTTTTCCCTTCCCTGCCAACAAAAAAAATAGTGAAATAGGACAGCTGCAAGTCAAGTGATAACATCCACCATTAGTAATCTGGTGGGTGCTGGTGGTGTAATAGGATATGAATTCAATTAAAGAATGCAGGCAATAATAAAATGAAGAATATGTTGACTGAGATTAATACAACAGAATACTGTGATGCTGGTGAAGATCAGCACTGATTTTTGTTATCCAAATACAAACTAATGGTATCCAGGTAAAAGGAAATAAGTGGTTAATCACCCTTGTTGAAGGAACTATTCCCATTACAACAGCATCAATGTTACATAATCAGGGTCAAGAGTGTAATTAATATCTTGCTGTGTTAGGAAATGCTGTGACACTGAACAGGTTTTGCTGCTGTTGCACATAAGTAAATATTTTCTGAAAATGAACCAAGAAATACCATGGAAATACTTCCAGTTTGAAATATAAACTCCTTTCTTCACCAGGCATTTGGTTTTAACCAAAGCTGCTCACCAAGTTCAAAAGCATTAAGTTGCAGGTTACTGCCAGTGCTGCATTACACTATTAAGTGTTTTTATTATTATTACTCCTACAGTCTGCTTAGACTATAAAATAAGATCTCTTGGGCTCCTTAGATGTTTACATCTGCCCTTGTACTGAAGCTCTTTCAGCAGATTATTGTTTCTTCTGCCAGTTCAATTGAAAGCAATGATGAAGTTACTGCAATGCATATGTCCTTGTCAAATAATGCTTTCAAGGGGTTGGAAGCACATTTGTGGGGGGGAAAAAGCAATTCTGAACTCACTTCAGTGGTGAGTAGCAATCAGCTTCCATTTAACCAGACAGATCATCAAAATAATCAAGTAATGAAATGAAGCCAGTTCTCCCAACGAGAGCTGACAGGTTTGTACCAGAAGCAGCTGTGTGATACAGCCTTCACTGATGGAACAAGATCTAAGTGGATTTCCTCTTACTCGAACCTAAAATGGGAATCTGACACGCAAACAACCCCGTCACTCATCTCAGTGTCACAGCTGAGCTACAGGTCTCACTTTCACAGCTACCAGTTCAAGCAGGTCCCTTCATCACCAACTTGAAACGAGCATCTCCAGTCCCAAGTGCACAGCATCAACATTACCTTGTTGTGCAGCTCACTAAGCAGCTTCATTTCCAAATTTAGGATGGCAGAGTCTTTAACTCATTGGTAAGGCAAAGTCAGTGCATTTCTTTACCCTCTTTGTTCCGTTCACACTGAGCCAGGGACAGATTATTTCCAAAAGGTGGGACAGATTATCACTTTTCCAGCTTCCCCCTCTCCTCCTGTGGCTCACGTACCCACACACCTCTGCCAGGGTGTTCCCAGGGCAAGGGCTCCATCTGCAACCACAGCTCTGCAGAGGTGGGATGTGCTGTGAGAACCTCAGCTGACCCAAGGGATACTAAATTTATCAACCTGTGCAACCACACAGGATTACACTAACCAGAGAAAAAAACATTTTCTGATCCATCCCAACAAAAATTTCTACCCAAGCAAAGTAAGCAGGATCAGAACATTAAGCATAAGATTTTCATACACATGCTACACTTCTCTATCAAAGGTATTAACTTGACCATTATTGACTTTAATCTCATTTGAACTCAGTGCATTTCTATTATGCCACCCAAAACTGACTTCTCTACATCTGTTTCAGATGTGTTTTTGCCTTTTTTTCTTATTTTTCTCAATTTTTTCTTTTTCTAAAAATTTAATTTGATGTTTCTTTTTTTAAAAAAAAATTAATTTAAAAGACTCTCTTCAGATAAAACCTCCCAACCTTTTTGGCACTGGCTGCACTCTACTCTCACTGGAACCAGTGAGCTTTATGACGGGCTTGCATTAACAATGGTCAGAAACAACTGACTTTGCTGTCCTGATCTGTCACTGCTCTGAGATTTTTATGTTACTGCCACTTCTAACCCATATCCTGTTGGAAAATTAATAAGGAAATGCATATACCTCCATCTACTATTCAATGACACTGCTAAGAAAACCTTTTGTCCTTTGCTTAAGATACTTAGCTCCAAAGTCCCTTAACCCTGTAATGTTACTATTTATCTCTGTGGAACATATTGGGATAAGCTGGTACCCCAAATGTTTGGGAAAAATCCAAGTATATTGGATTCTGTGCAACCTGGAAGACACACAACTGTCAGCCAAGTGTCAAGCCAGAATCTGAACAGGGTTTTCCATTATTAATTCAGGCTATTATCTTCAAACTTTGATTTTAAAAGCCACACTTTTTAATAGCATCACACTCTGCTGCATTTCCTGAGAATGTGCTTCTCCTTTGATGCTTTAAGCCAGCTTCAGATGTATTAGGAAAAACAATTGTGTTTTGGTCATTTTGCACACTTTGAAAAGTTTGGATAAATTTGTTATTTACAAAGTCCCACCCACTGCTGCAGTTTTTACAACCCAGGGAAGGCAGGAGTCAACAAAGACCACAAATGACCCAGAAAAGTCCCTCACTAAGTACAGGTTAGCCTGGAGAGTGCATCAAATTCAACAACACTTGAAAAACACCACCTGACTTCCAAAATGTCCTTTTTTTCTGTGTGGGTCATACAATTGAAGAGAAAGAAACTAAATTTGAACTGGTAACCAGCACAGAAGCCTGGTTAAGCCCTAGAACCTTTAGGTGCCTTAATTTCAGCAGAAAGGACAGAGCAGGAGGACACAGGAGAGGGCGGGATGTGACCTGGCACAGCATCAGGGATGAGAAAAGGGTGAGCAGGTGACTGGGGAGGGCACTGGGGAGCCAAGAACAGGCCAGAGCACACCTGGGGCTGTGGGAGGATGCTGAAGCTTTCTACAAAAGTGTCAGGTGTGGAAGAGGTGATGCAAGTTAAAAAGGACAACAAAGAAACCAAAACAAGCCCCCGAAGCTGGCCTGCCACGACACAGCCACGACGCACGTGCAATGGCAAACCACAACTGCCTTGATGTTCTCCCTCCTCTCCAAACACACACAGACACCCCTCTTCAGCCTCCCCATGGGAGAGATCTCCAGTTCACCCATGCAAACACCTCCTGCTGCCTGCTCTCAGAGACAGAAGGTTTGCTGGATTCCTACAAAGTCAGCAAGTACCTGCAATACTCTAATTCACCCATAAAACAAGGCAGTGTCACAGCTCTTCCGTGGGGAAACGCTGCCTTAAAGTGCTGTAAATCCTACAGAAAGGAGCAAAAATACAGTTCCCAGCAGTGCCAGCCTGAACAGCAGTGCCTGAAGTACCTCAGGTGCCTCAGAGCTATCTTTGATTTGTTCTGAAAACCAAAACAGCTAAAAGGGGACCATCAAACGTCAGGGAGTTTAGAACACCCTTGTTACAGAATAGGCTGGATTCTTGTCAGACACAGCTCAAGGCTGCTGACTCCAGGGCCAGACACAGCCAGAAATATGTTATTAAACCCAGGCAGAGCTTGGCTTGACATGAAAAGACTCATTTAGCCACCACTGGCAAAGAAACCATACAGGGCACCTCAACCCCATCTAAATCTAGACATGGCTCAAGTACAATAATTAAATACAGATTAAAACTACTTCTAACAGGGCAGCATTTGAGATAGAAATTGGCCTTTTCACTCATAAAAATTTGTATTTCCTACAGGTGCACAGTGACACACAGAGTTAGCAGTGCCTTACAAGAGAACTGCCTGTGCCATCAGGTGCAGGCATTGCTGCTCTGCCACCCACAGTTCATCACACCAGCACATTACTGTGTCCAGTTAAAACAGCACTGGAAATATGGACCCACAGATATCATGCCTGAGAGGCTAGCATGCTTTTCTGCTTTTTAAAGTGCTTCTAAAGCTCCAGATAATATTGTTGTCCAAACCACACCTGCAGCTCTGCATGTATTTAAACCAAGCAGCACGAATTCAGCTCAAAGGGTTTTTTATTTTTGAGTCCACTAAACAAGTGGATATTGTTAAAAAAAGTCTATAGCTACCTATTGCATAGCACTGCAAACAGTTTGAACACCACTAAAATAAAATTCATTGACTTGAATTTATCTTTGTTGTGACTTCAGTGATTTCAGTGGGCCTTTGCAGGAATAAATTTGCCCACAGGGTTCTGGGACAAGAAAGGACTATGAAATCAGAGCTTGTAGAAATGTCAATGAGTAGGTTTGGATGTGGGCAAGCCTGTGCATCGAGGAATTCTTCTCATTACAAATCTGCAAACCTTTGGCAGTTTGCAAAATGCTGCTCTTAGAAACATTTTGAGGAGCTATAAATAGACTGCTCAGCCCATGTTAAATTATAATCTGTGAAGACTCCACTATGTCTATAGCTCTCAGTACAGCTTTTCAGGACTTCTCTGAGCAAAATTTCAGACTTCAAGTTTTCATCTGTGTATGTCCTTGTCTATAGATGAATGTCAGAGTCAGCCCTGAGCTTTTCCCATTTCTAACAAAATGTTATTAAGAGTCAAAAACTGGCACCAGTCATACAAACAGAAATGCTCTTGTGACATCCCCAGTTTAAAAACAAAATGAGAAAGGCTGAAGTTCTACAGTCTGATGTCCCTGAAGCTTCTAATTTTCAGAAGCCACAGAGTTTCACTGAGTCTCACAAGAAAATTCAGAAATTTTGATGCAACCTCCTGAACCCTTGAGCCAGCTTGAAGTTACAGCCTCACACTCTGCTCCTGGGGATCAACTACCCCAAGGGCTGAATTTCACCAGCTCTGAGCTGCATTCAGAGTAGAAATAGCTGCACATTCCTACTAACTCATCTCCTCTTCTCAAGAAAAGCTTTTCTGCTCTGCTCACTAAGCGGGAACACTGACACAGGAGGACAGCACACACTCCTCAGAAAATATGAAACAAAAAGTAGAGGAGGAAAAGTGTATGATCAAAATTTCAGTCTGTGTAACTCAGACTGGAGTTTTTTAAGTTAGTAACTACAGAGTAATTTTCTTCCTTTTCAGATCCATACTGCGCATTGTGGTTTTCCAATCAATCCAAAGAGATGTGACAGCCACTAGGCACTGACAGCCATTGTACAGTGGCCATTACAATTATACACAGGCAATTATTGCTGGGCCAGAGACTCGTGGGAAATGTGCTTTCCCCTTCCTATTTCACTGTGAAAGGACAAAAAAAAGTAGTTAAAGTATATATTAATGTTTTTTTCAAATAATATACTTGATTACATCTACTGCAGAATAATTTTTCTTCATGTTTCTATAATGAATCTGACCATGAAAAGCAGATTTATGCCCACAGTTTGTATCATTATAAGCTCAACTCATTTGATGTGAAAAACCTACAGTTTAATTGCTTGATTTAGATTTTGGCTGGTAAAATGCGTACTGAAACATTACTATTTTAATTATGCTAATTTATAAGTGAAAAGCTAAATTTGCAAAGGCAATAACATTAATTATTTACTTGCCCATTAAAGCTGAATATTTATTACCAGGATAATTGGCTTCGTAAGTCTGCCAAAAAAATTAAAAACGAGTTTATGTACTGACTTACAGAGGAGTGAGTGATACTGAAGCATCTCTCAGCAGGTTGTGTGTGTTTAATGGATCGCTCTGATATACAGCTACATTTCTTTCATTTATACTCTGTTACATTTAGTTTTTTCAAAAGATTTTTTTTCCTTTATAAAGATGCCAGCTGTGACTCAGAGCAAGCTCCTTTACTGCTCTGCAGCCAAAATCCTTTGTGCAGTGTGAGGGACTTCCACTGGTCTTAATAATTCATGAAGATTCCATCTCGCCTGGTCATCTAAATACTCACTGAATGTAGAATTACACTGGGTTAAATCAACAGAAAAACCAAAACAGTGACCCAAAATAATCCAGCTCACAGCCAGAACAGGAGAGTTAAGAAAAAACAGTAGTGAGGAATCTCCACCTCTGCTGGTATTTTAGCTTCATTCCCATTTGCAAGATAACAAATATATTCAATGCTTATTTATGTATGCATCCCCAAAGTAATACAATTAACTTACTAATGCTTACAGAACAATTTGTATATTACCTTGATGGAGGATGAAAGGCTAATTTTGATTGCTGTCTCGACACAAATCCTAATTCCATTTGGCAATGTCTCACCAAGCAGACACCTTCCCTTCCTGCTTGTGCTCCTTAAATATGTGACTTTCCCAGCAGGGGCAGGATCACTAAAGAGCTGCAGCACCGTGGCCATCAGCAGGAGCCAGGATGGACTTCTGTCACTTTTATCTTCCCTGTGGGTAAAAACCCTCTTTGAGTGAGGTCTGCAGAGGGCACAGGTTAACCTGAGGAGCCAGCCCTGAGGCAGCACTCATGGAGACAGTAACTAGGATTTCAATCAATATTTATTTATTCAGGCGCCCTCAATACAGGGTGATTACATCCAGATCACAGTCTGAACTCCCAACCATGCTGTAATTATATTGCCAAGGAAGGGCAGAAGCATCCATGAAAGAGAGGCAGTAGGTCAGTGGATTTGGCATCTCATCTTAAGTGAGAAGGAATGGGTTGAACCACAGTTTAAAACTTTAGAGTCCTTATTTTTTTTTTCCTGCAACTCCTCTGCAGCTGCCTGCAGCCCAGAAACATGGAATGTCTGAACCTAAGTCTTGGGGGATTGAGGCTTTAAATATCTGCATCTCACACTGCCATCTCACATGGCTGGATTCAGGATAATTATTTTTATTAGTATTGTTGTTACTGGTATTATTATTATAAAACTGATACAGGAGAAGAAAAATCAAATCCCAAAACTTCTAATTGAAAACCTGAGGTTTCTTTGTCCATGTGTCATTCTCACACATCCTCAAGAGACTTCTGTTTTTTTCTCAAATTATACAGGACACTGATCCTCTTGGCAACAAGGCAGACAATCCAGTATCTCTCAGTACCAATTTTCCCCGACTCCAAAAGCAGCACAGCTCAGTATAACCCAGCACTGCATGGCTACAAGACACAAAAGTGGAAAATTCAGAAGATTTTGCTCACACCCACACCTAACCAGTGATGCTGAAGACAGGTTTTTTGACAGGATAATTCAGAATGACATGGGGTGATATTTCAAGCGAGAATGTAAAATCAGGCTGGAGCTGGAGCTGGTCCATGCCCACATCCAGGACATCCCAGGGGTTGCAGGTGAAGGCTCCACGTGCACAATTCCCACAGCCACCTGCACAGGGTGCAAGGCTCCACACTAATTCTCAGATTTAAATCAGAGCTGGAGCTCTCCCTGCTCTGCTCAGGGCTGCAATCAGCTCACACACATCCGACAGCCATGGAGGCAACCACAGCTCCTGTCGTGTATCTGGGAGTTTGGTGCAACACTTCCCTCACTGACAGCCTGAGCAGATTGGAAATGATCCATATGGTGACACTCACTCACGCACAACGATGCTACTTTCCAGGCTTCCCCTCAGAAATATCTGACTTGCCTGAATACATCTGCAGCTTCTTCCTCTCAGCAATGCACAGACCAGTGAGGCAATAGCTCAGAATCAATAAGGAAGGCAGAGCAAGAAATTTTTCTAACTTTAAAGATTTGTTACTTAGACCAAAGGTCAAAGTTTCAGAAATACTAATTATTCAGAAAGCTATTATGAGATCAAGTCTATAGAAAACTCATTTATTTGTAAAATGCTTCACAGAAATTTATTTTTTTTAAGAACTTTGTTAACTCTAATGTAACAAATATTTCTTAGGGAAAATACAGTATTTCAAACTAAAACCCAAGCATTTTTACTTAAAAAGCTAACTCCAGAAGTTTTGTGCTGTTCCACTTTGGTTTCAGCCCAGTGTTTGCTGAACCTGGCCTTTCCCTTGCTATCAAGGTATTAATGGTCTGGCACCAACCAGTGCCAACACATCAGGCTGTGAATTCCAGATCAGCTCTGGCACGAAGCTGCAAACCTCACAGATAAAGACCTGGTACGAGGCAGGGGTGGTAAACAGGGATAATACTGCATGACAGACTACTAGCAGGAGAGAGGATGGCAAACAGAAGATAATTGTCAAGCATGTGGCATTTTTAGCAACAATCAACCAAAATGCCTTAGACATCAATTTCAAGTCACTTAATCCTCTTAATGACATGCTATGGCATTTGTTTGTGATTAGGGTTTCACTTTGTTTTCTGTAGAGGATTCCCCCCAGACTCCTGCATTCAATGTGCTTTGTAAATAGTTCTGCCAGTATGCTGAGTATTAGGTTAGAGTTTACTTATCACAGTGCTAAATTATTCCAGCTGGGTCATTATTAATTCTCCTAATTTTACTGTCATTTGCTATCATTACAACAATACAGCACCCTATGGATACATTTATTACAGAGCATAAATCCAGGCTCGTCTAAGCTGCTGGAATGCCTACTCTGCATCTTTATGCAAAAGCCTGAGGAGTGTTTAAAAAGAATAATCTTCAGGAAAACTTTTTCAAGGCTTACCTCTAGCTCCCCATCCTCCACCCACCCATCACATTTCTGCAAGATGTTAGGTAAGTTTTCAGTTTGTGATACTCCCCTGCAATACAGGCTGTGGCCCACGGCAAAGCTCTTTCATAGTAAATGCACTGGGGAAAGGGATGCTGGAGAGAGAGCAAAGAGGATGGTACTGCAGTCTATGCAATTTCCACACAGAGAAAGCATATATAAAAATAGACATTTAAAAATATCCTAATGTATATTCCTCCCCCCTTCAGATAACTTAAGCACTGCATATATCCTTTTCCTAACACAAGCATATGCTTGATTGGGTCTCGATTCAGCAAAGTAATTCATTCAGGGCAGAGCTTTTAGCACCTGTTAAAACCTGTCAGACAAAAACTTAAGCAGATGCTTCAGTGTTTTTCTAAATCAGGACTGTAACTCGATTTACCAGTGCATTAATTGCTCCATGTCATACAGACTGTGAAATTTTGCTTCTGTTAGAAGCCAACTGTCTACCTGTTTTGAGACTGGTAGCAAGAGGCCATGATGCAAGTTTTAAGAAGCTGCTCTGAAATAGTCCTGAATGTGCCAGCACTTCTCCACGTGACCTCCCCTCAGTAAAGTTGCAGCATTTTCTCAGTACAGTAGACCCCAGATTAATAACAGAGGTACTAGACCTGGCTTTGTTGCTTCCCTCCAAAGCTGTCCACATCCTAGGGAACACCGTGTGACAGCAGCCACCCCTCAGTTCAAGGCCCACACTGACATCCCCTGAGCTCACCTGAGGCAGTGGTCCCTCTACAACAATTCCATTTGTGCAACTGGGTTTCATCTTTAATGATTGGGGCCCACCCCCACTTAAGAATTGTACTTTTTGGTCCAGCATTCAAACAACTGATCAAAACTATTAAGGCAGATACTGCTCACACCCCATGGCTAAAAGATCCAATAACATCCGAGTTAAACATTAATATAGGTCTTTTAAGACTTTGTTAAGCCAGTGGTAGCTGTTTCACAGTGAAATCCTTGCTACCTGGGCATATGAAGCTCTGCTAAAAGAAATTTAGTGATCCACTGATCAAGAACTTTGACAGTCACAAGTCTGAGCTTTTTCCCAGGTATGAGAATGTGATGCTCACGTGAGCATCACACTTTTGGCTCCAAAGTGCTTTTGCTTTCCTCCTCTCTTGGGTATTAGTCACACAATCAGAAAAAGAAATCAGATTAGTTTGGGCTTGAAGCATGTCAGTTACCACGTGCTGCTCACAGGTATGTGCTCACAGGTAATCTGCTCTGTATCTTCTTGGGTATTTACAAATCTCTGTTTCCCTTGTAGTGTCCTCTGCGATGACAGGTACTATGTTTGCCTTCCTCCAGAATTCTGACAATTGCCCTATTCTCCATAAGCTTCTGAGTTGTAAATAATTTAGTGGGTACATTTCATAAGGCCACACTGACCCAAATATATCACAGTTACCTAAATACTCCTTATCTTGTTCTTGCCTTTGCTCCTAAGCCCTTTTACAGGGAACACTGTTACAGATCTGACACAGTTATTAACCTTTCTGTGAAGAGCAGTGCAAAATAATGGCATTTTGTATTTCTGTCTTCTCTTCTAGTCCATTTATTTGCTTCCCTTTCTTCCTGATGGACTTCTGTCTTCCTCTTACTTCCAGCACATTTTAAGTCATTTTTTAACCTTTTATAGCCATAACTGATTCTGCCTCTATGTCTTCTCATTTTAACCTGTGTGGCTGGTGGTGTTCTTGGCCACACATCTTTGGTTTGTCCCATTTGTACCAATACACAATACTGAAAGAAACTTTCTTTGCTGTGCTACTCCCCCATAATTATCTTTGTGCATGGAGCCCCCCAAAAGCCTCTATTCCACAGCACTGCTTTAATCAACAAGTTTGTACAAAGCATTTTCAATATGAAAATGTGGGACTTTCCCTCTTCCAACACCTGGCACCCCAGTTCATTATTCCAAACACGCTCAAAAGATGAATCCCTTTGTTAATCCATTACTCTCTGCCCAATCCCAACCCACTCAGACATTCCAAAAAGAAGTTACATGATGTGTCCTATGATTCTGGCCAACAATATATCTGTGTCCTAAGCTGTCTGCCTACACCCCACCACTGATCACCACAAGTTAATTTTCCTCACCAAGAGCAACATCCTTGAAAAAATGTCCCACAACCAATTCCAATCAAAATGCTAGCTCTTCTCCACTTACCCCTGTCTTTACAGCTCTCCTTTTAAATATTCTGGTGGCATCGTTTTTTCTTCAATACTTTTTGGATTTTGTACACCTTGGTCACGACCCCTCTTAATCTCTTCTATTCTAATGAATATAAACATAATTTTCTTAACCTTGCCTCCTGTTTTATAACCCCCAAGGCCCTTTATCATCTTTGTCAAGACTGTATCCATAATTAGGGTATGTAAAAAAGGATGAAAAGGAACGAACAAGGAAGTGCCTACTTGACAGAAATTGTTACATGAATAAGCAGACTCACCCCTCCCATCCCAGCCCAGTGTCAGAGGGCAAGCTGCTGCTGATTCCTGCACATCAGGTGGTGTAACCAGCACAGGTTTTGTCACTGCAGGATGCTCCACTCCCCCAAGGGCATTCTGCAACATTCACCTTTTCTGCTGCTTGTGCTAACTCATTCCAGCTGCACACACCGACACCTGCCTTTACATTCTGCACAGGTAAATGAAAATGATTGGCATCAGCCAGGCTGCCCTCCTCCCTCAGTGCCCACACAGCCGTGCACGCTCTCCCAGACAGCATCTGCTCCCTGCAGCTCCTCACAGGCACACAGGGGAAGGGGCATGGCCAATATTGCTGTTATGGGGAAAGAGAACACTGACCATTCTTCATACAAGAGCTGCAGATGAAGGCAACACAACAACTGGCCTGCAGTGCTCACAGTGACCAGCATTCCTCAGCTGGACAGATCCTTGAATACTCCACTGATTAGCAGAACAGAAGTTTCAAAGGGATGCACGTAAAACCATGAAAATGCCAAGGGCCTGGAAGTTGAACACCTTATATCACTGTTTACTTATAGATTATTCTGTATGATATTCAGAATTTGAAATTTGCCATAGCAGATCAGACCATCAGACCTGCTTACACCATAAAGCTGAATCAGACAGCAGCAAAAGCAAATGGTTCAGGGAAGGGTTTGTGAAATCTTTGCAGACACACAACTAAACCACCTGGGCTGTTTTCTTCCTCATCTTGATTCACCAGAGAATAGGCAGATAACCTGAAAAGGAAGAATTTCTCTACCTCTCTCAAGAATCTCCCTTTCACTCCTTACCATTGATGCTGATTGGTTTCACTGCTGTGAAACCAAGTCCAACCCTCTGCACTTCAGCTCTGGAGTTTTTGTCCTTGGCGGCACCTTGCCACAGTTTTTCCCCCAGCCTTGGCAACTCCACAGCTCATCCCAAAGCCACAAAACACGAAATCACAACCCCACGACCAACCGTGCTGCTCTTCTGAAAGAGTGAAATTAGTGAATCACTCCAAATCTGTTTTTGCATAGGCAAATTTAAGGTGTTTTATTATGGAAATGTCTGCCCCACATCTCCCCACAGAGTGTGGCACAGTACGTCTTACAGAACACAAGGCTGCAACCTGTTTGTAGTGGGGTAGCAACCTGTTCAAGCATAAAAGGTGAAAATGAATTTATTTGCCCTTGGCATGCTTTGCAACTACATATCTGCTGCTCAGCAGTAGTAACAACCTGCAGAAGGAAATGCTACTAAAACTGCAGCCCACGCCAAACTTACGACTCTATTTTTCTTCACCATTATTAGCTATCAGATGGTTACTATGAAACATTATCTGCGTATTTCATCATGCCTACATTTATGCTCCACGAGCAAATCAGCAGCTGAAAATAGCTTTGCACTCCTCCAAGAAACCTCGCTGCCTTTACAAGATCTAAAGTTGGTAGTTCTTTATCAGCACCTTATTTACTGAGGCAATTCCCACGCTGCTGAGCTTCAACAGAGGGTGGGAGACCTGCACTGCTGTTAATGCCACTGACCTTTGAAAAGAAAATGCAGCTGCAGCTTGGAAGAGCAAAGGCACTCAGCTGCTTGACTGGGTTAGGGCTGTAGGATTCAGCAGCAAACATTTACAACGCTGCTATTCAGGGCCAAAATATCACCCATCAGCTTGGATACATTAAGAAAATTATTCTGTTACATTTGCTTTGTGGGTTTCTTTCTTTAATTTGAGTTTTAAAAAGCTTTTTCAGTCCCCCCAGATAAAGCAACAACTCCTTCCCTTGCTCCTTCCCTCCCACCAACTGCCTGCAAATTTTGACTTTATATCAACTCTTTGTGGATGACTGAGTAGCTGCCACATTATAATACTCTGGATCAGATTTTCATATTGGTATGAGCTTAAAATAACAATTAAGTTCATATTTCTTCACCAGATACATGTTTGTAGATATATTCTGCTCATAATTTTGCTGTCCTCCTGAAGATGCAAGGTACCAATTCCACAACTACTACCTAGGCAGCAGGGACAGAGCTCAGCCTAGAGAGGACTATTATCAAACTAGAGCAGGTCCACCACTTTTTGGCCTCTAAATCAAGCAAATAATTCCATGAGCTCTTCTCTACTTCTTAAGCCACAAATAATAGGTGGGGGGAAAGCAGTTCACAGAGTTCCTGGCTGCAACACAGCAAACATGGAATAACATCAACACATGCTCTAATTCCTGCCTTTAGGACATATCTGGTTAGGGAAAGTCTCCACATAGGTTTAACTGGGCAAATTAATAGCCACAAGGATCTATGAATGTTATTAAAAGTCTAGGTGATATAAGAAAATTGCTAAGTGAAAGCCTGGGAATACAAAACCACCAAAGGAAAAAAGGAGTAGGAGTTTCTTTTAGACTTGGCTGCTGGTTAAAAAATAGAAAAGGAAAAAGAAAAAATATCTTATTGCTTCTTACTGGCAAAGGTGCTGGTTTGACAGCCCTGAAGAGAGATCTACTTATTCAAAGTAATGCTGGCAGCAATGCCACATTTCTTCCTATGTGCCCAACCCTGTATCTATTTTCAGTTCCATCAGTAAGCTAAAGGTTAAAGCTATTTATTTAAACCCACACCCACATGCCATTTAAATTGACCCAAATTATTGTCTGAGTTGTAACCTCTCTGTATTAAAGTCCCCTTAGGGGCTGCTTCTTCATTTCAGGCTCAAAAATTCCTCCCTCGAAGGATAAAAGCAGATAAGGAGCACTTCCAAATAGAAATGGAGAAGGAAATGGGGAGGAGTTCAAAGAATGCCTCTTGGTGTTGTGAAAGAGAACACAGAAAACTGCAGGTTTCTGCAGAAAACTTCAGTTTCATTAGATAAATAACTAGAGAGGTTAGCTCCAGTCATATTAAAAGATGTCACTGCCATTCCTGTTTTAAGGATTTCTTAAAACATATATATGAGAGAAAAATAAAAGAAAAAAAATATTACATATTCTGCTTGCCTTCATGATGCAACTGGAGTGAAGCCCACCAAAATATCACAAAATGAAAAGGAAAAGGTGGTCCCAAACTATCAGCCCACAGTGGAAATAATCCTGTGCCACAGGCCAGGGGACAAGGAGGACCGAGGAGGAACAGGAGCCTTCTGCAGTCAGGCACTGGTTAACAGGAGCAAAGTGCCATCCCAGGAATGAGATTATTCTCTAGGCTGATAAAGGCAAAGGGAAAGCAGCATCTGGCCTACAATATTTAGCCTTTTCTACACAGTTTAATGCTGTGTGAAGCATGGTAAAAGCAAAGCTTCCTCAGCCCCGGGAAGACAGCTGGCGAGGAAACGCAGCAGGGACACCATATGATGGAAGGCTCCTAATTACAAAATCTCTGTCTTGCCTGTCAGAGCGACTGCACCGTGGTACAGGGGAGCTCACAGAGGAGCTGGGGGAAAATCCAGCATAGATAAGACTCGAAATCCATCTCCAGATGCAAACTTTCCCTGCCTTTGAGTACAGCTGGCTCTCGGATCTAGCTCCAGCCAAAAAAGGATAGGTTCAGATAGGTGAAGATATTCCCAAAGCTCAGGGCTTGTCCAACTTTGCTTCTGATGGTGAGCCAGTCTTATAAAGAGATATTCAGTGGAAAATTTCTGGGCTGACAGACCTCAGACACCTAATTCCATCAGCATGAGTGATAATCCCTGGAGACCAAGATTCACAAACACCAAGAAAAAGCATACGAGTGGGGAGAAAAAACATTCACCCAAGAGGTTTGAATTTCATTTGATGTACTCTAGACACATAAATAGAAAAGAAGGACTTTCAACATACAGAGTGTATCTCATTATGTACTGATCCTGTTAATTGCTATTCAAGAGCCTGGAGGCAAAGACACAGTACAGTTCTAACGAGCTGAAAAGTATTGTTAAATACATCAGCATCACAGAATCAGAACTCCAGAATGGTTTGGGGTGGAAAGGATGTTCCAACCATCATTCCAACCTTCCTGCCACAGTAGGGACACCTTCACCTATCCCAGGGTGCTCCAAGCCCTCTCCAGCCTGGCCTTGAACACTTCCAGGGATGGGGCAATCGCAGCTTCTCTGGGCAACCTGTGCCAGGGCCTCCCGACGCTCAAAGCAAAGATCAAAATGAGTAAAATAATTAAGAACAAGGTAAATGCCACCAATTCCACGGAAGCAAACCCACAGAGAGCCAAGGGAGGTAACTCCACACTGATGGACAGATTAGGACTGGTATCCACTAAAGCTGATTTAACATCCTACACTTCAGCCCCCACAAACCCTGCAAGCCCCCAGACAGCAGCACCTCACTGCAGTGACATGAAGGGCCAGATGGCAAAGAACTTCTAATCCTGGGCTTTCCCTTCTCCCTCTTCTTGTGGTGGCTGAAGCTCTCCTATTTTAGTGGATCAGAAATATAAAGGCACCGCTGTCTGCTGGGAAGGAACTGAGCAGGGATATTTTCAGCTGCACTGCCAGCATGTTTCTGCAGTGCCATCAGGGGAAAAAACCCACTGGAAGAGCTGGCTGAACTCATCAGTAAATATAATTAAGCTCCTGCTAAACCATATGACTTCTGCTAGATTTGAAGCACAAACAACAAAACTGTTTTATCAGCTTTATGCTTAGTAAGAAAGGGACAAAGAATTAGATTTTAACAATTCAATGTGAGCAAACTGCAGCCCTGCAGAATCTGCATCATCTGGACTGTACGCGGCTGGCAGAGCTGGGTGCTTAATTTTTGAGACAACAGCAGACAGATCTTTAAAGCTATTGCTCAAAGGGCTTAAATAATGAATTGTAAATTAATTCATTACCATTTGTTGTATAGCTGATGGAAAAGAAGTCAGATCTCATCTGATGTACAAGCTTTCCTGAAAACTGACAGGTGAAGCTTTTGGCCGAGAAACTGAATCTCCCAATGCTTGAGGCTTAGTTTGCTTCAAATCTAATAATTTGTTTCCCACCAGAGTCAAGTTTTCATGAACTGTGGGTAAATTTGACTAATCTTGGTTGAAGTTTCAAAGTTGACAAGTTATGTGTGTGGAAGAGAGACTGACAAAACCTTTCAGTCAGCAGCTTTGATATATGTTTCTTAATTATGCTGAAGCATTATGAGATCCAAACAGCTCAAACTAAAACCAAGATAAAAATTAGTGCTGCTGTTTTAAAAAGAACAAACAGTAACAAGAAAAATCTGTTAAAAAATAGTAACACGGATTAGTAAACACAAAAGTCAGGCAGAACAGTACACAGACTTTCATTTCAAAGAAGAAAAATGGTCCCAGAAATTGTCAACTAGTAAAACAAGACCGATAAGCATTAACTCTCCACAAAATTAAATTACAGTTTAAAAAAGAAGAAAAAAAGCAGGAGCAATGAGCCCTGGTAGAAAAAAAATGACTAAATTAACATATCAAAGGAAGAAGATAGGAGAGTAATCCAGAGGGTAATACAAACGAAAAGTTTAAGGGACACCTTGGGATAAGTTTTCTTTGAAGTACTGCACTTCCTAAAATAATAGGAGGGTTATCTAAACATGCCCATCATGCATCACAATTATTGTACTACACTTACAGAAAATTCATTGCATAAGTGGAAATTAAGTGCTCCCTAATTAAGCAGTTCTCATTATGTGTGGAATTAGTACCAGGGACATAGGAGCCAAGTCTGTATTTCAGACCCTGGGCACCCTGCACCCTGGGCAGACAGAATCCTCCAAGGCAGAGCAGCCTTGGGTGAAATCTTTGCAGCCAGTGAGTTTTATTAAGCTAAAAATGATGACACTGGCTTGTATCTCACCTATTCCCTCCCCATTTCCCATCTCACCAGACTCTGCTGGCCTCTGACATCAGATGCAGACCAACAACTGTTACATCACATGCAACTAGCAATGCCCCATTTTCCATCTATGCTTGAGCAAAAAGCCTTGCAGGACATTGAAACAGCATAAACCAACTGGAAATATGAAGAGAATTAATCAACCATCACTTTGCAATCACTGCAGCAGATGCTGCAGGAGCACCTCCTTTGTGGGGACATCCCATTTGTCTGCCACAGAGAAGAACCAGAGTTCTTTAGAAATTTACATCACACTTAGTATTCAAGCAGTAATTTAATTTTGGGGAAGACTAGAAGATGTGGCACCAGCTGGAGAAATGTCCAGTTTCTACACAGCAAAACCCTTCCAAAGAGTTCATATTTTGCTTTTTTGAATGATTGGAAATGCAGGGATTGAAGAGTTTACAAGGAAATATGTACACAGTGTATTTCCTGAGGGATTCCATGGGTCTTTGAATAGGATAATCCTGCTTCCTTTCCTAAGATCATCCGTGTCTCATCACAATGAAGTATGACTTTGGAACATGCTTTTATTTTTGGAGATTTAAGATATAAAAATACTTTATCCTATGTAACTGTTTTTAACTTTAATGGAGCTAATTTTGCCCCACTTTGTTCTCCTTTTCCAGCCCAGCTCCACAGACAGTGGTACATCCAGAGGGCATTTACTTTCTTGATTTATCCAAATGGGATAACTCCAAATGAGCAGCAGACTCTGCTTTCTGAATGTCATTTTCCAGTATATGTGACAGATGATACAAATATCTCCATGTGATTGATTTACATCCAATAATCAAGTAACAGAGCAGATAAGATCTTTAGATGAAAATCATTCTGGAAGTTTAAATGGAAAAGCAAATCAGATAATTAAACCCCTGCCCTTAGTGGTACATTTTTTAAAGTGACAAAATCTATACAAACCTAAGGCAGAAACATAAAGTGCAGCTGAAAGAGAATCATTGAAAACCAAATTAATATTTTAATTCTGCCACCATGGAAAAAAGTCTCTAAATGAGATGAAGTTTAGAATGAGTACCAAGCACAGTGATTTATTACCTTTGTCCTGTAATTTAAATTACTGTTTCTTTAATGTTCACTGAATTCTTCCCAGAGAGTTTTAGCCTCAGCTGATCATTAAAAAAAAAAAAAGAAAAGAAAAAGAAAAAGAGAAAAAAAATAGAAGCTGAAGGAACAGTGAATTAAGAAAAAGCCAGTGGTTTTCCAGTAGCCATGTCAAAAATCAATGAGACTGAAGGACCAGAGGTTGGATTAATAAAGCTTTCTTCAACTCTGTAGCTCTGCACTTACTCCCTAAGCAATAGGAATGGGCTTGTTTGCCAGCCAGTCTCTGTGAACAACAAGTTTCAAAGAAAAATCGAAAGATTCTTGTGTACTTGTAATGCTGCACGATGCTTTCAAAGCCAGACCAGCTGATCAGGGCAGTATTTTAGCTACACACACACTTCAAATGATTTATCCAGCATTTACCTTATAAGCTCCTTCCCTGAAACATGTCCTCTCAAAAAGCAGTGAAAATAAATTAATAAATATATATAGATAAATAAATCACGAGCATTTGGTTTGACTGCTTAAAAGAGTCTGCAACTATCACTAAATGATAGGCTGTCAAAACTGCAGTGTTAATTACATGAAGATTAATTGTTAAATTTACTTAAATTTAATACAATTAAGGGATGCATCATGTTTATATAAACTGATCAAAAGGAGCTAGCAGCTTGCACAGATCCATATTTAATAATATGATTTTAATGTTCAGATGACACTTACCACACAGTCACTTTTATTAAACACATACAACAATTAGCATGGCACTGCCAGGCCCTTCCAGCATTCTGTCATCAAACAAACGAGAATTTACAGATGCTATTCCCTACCACCAAATCTCCCTGCTTTGATATAATTACACCAGGACACAAAGCACCCTGAATAGCAACATTGCATGGCAAGGGGATGGGAGAGAGTCATGCTTTTAAAATAAGGTGGCTGTGAGCTCTGAGCTCTGCCTGGGGCTGGAATGCAAAGCTCCAGAGGGCTGAGCCTGGTCCCTGAGGAGCAGCAATGCCATCCCAGTGTCCCTCCACAGCCACCACGTGTCCCCATCTCCCAGCTACACCACCCTCCCTGGGGCACATCACAAACGAGCACCAAGGACCCCTGCCCAAACCAGAACGGAGGCAGACACCAGCAGAAGGACAAAAATGAAAATGAAAATGCCCAAATCATCCCAGAAGACAGCAGGTCCTATGTACAAAACAAATCTGAAAGCAGTTCTCGCCTCTGATCTAAAGAAAAATTCCCTTTTCACCTTAAGCCTTGCAAGGAAATGAATTCTGGTTAATCTCTGGCTGTTGTGACAGCAGCACCTTTGCCAGGCAGCCAAGGAAGTTCCCAGGAGAACCAGCAGCAGTTCCAAACACCACAGCCCTGTTGCTTTGATTTTTAAAAGTGTTAAGTTTTCTTTTATAGTTCTTTTGAAAGTTTTAAAGTTCTCATAAAATTTCTTCAGTTTCCTCTTTTTTTTAATATCTTTTTACTGATGTCGTTATTTGACACGAAGTGAGTACACAGATGCTTGGTAAGTTCAAAGTGAAAAAAGAGTAAGTTTTATTTGAGCATCTGGTATTTACAGAATTCCAGAGGTGACTGTGGATTGGAGGAATTACCACCTCTCAACCACACTGGTCAAACCAACAATCCATCAATTCTTTCCTCCCACAAAGAAGAATTCAAAACAATCATTCTTTACATGAAGAGTGCGTGAGAACTCCAGTAGAAATATGTAAAACAGATCAGAAGGCTGAAGAAGTTTTGTGAGAACTTTAAAACTTTTAAAAGAATATAAAAGAAAACTTAACACTTTTAAAAATCAGGGCAACACAGCCCGTTGCCAGGCAACCTCATTAACAACTGGAGGGAAGGTTAAAGGATAGAACACTGGAAACTGGGCACTAATGGGAGCAAATGAACAATGGTCCCGAGGCACCACAGAATATCTGGCCAACAAAATGGCAATTCCAGGAGGCACTGAAAGGCATCCAGAGTCTTAGTGGCCACTGATGAGTTTGGTTTTGCTAATTAGAGGCAGGCCTCTATTCCCAGTATCCTCTGTGGCCTCTAACACTTGCCTTTAATAGAAGATTATTTTTGTATATTATTTTAAAGATGGGACTATTTTAAAGATGAGGATAAATAGAAGTCTTTCATGCCTTTAAAAATTAGAAAGCTTTTTTTGAGCATCATGCTTGAGACAAAATTTAGTTTCTTTCTGGTAAAAAATCTCAGTGCAAGGTAACAAACCATTTCCCTACAGATGAACACCAAATCTGGTGACGTCAGCAAGGGTTTTACTGGACAGAAGCATTTCATACACTGTTTCTGTTGTTCTACATAAAAATAATTCCTATTCTATCCACAGACCTCAGGTCTTAGCCTCAGTGTAACAATTGTATCTACCATCCCATTAATTTTATTCTGACAGGCAACATATTTAGAAAACTACTTAATAATTCAGTATTTTCTCAGTCAACATAGAGCATCCCTTTCCAGAAACAATCAACACTGTAGGATTTATTCTGCTGTGCTTACTCATGTCCAAGTGGATTACAAGAAAACGGGAATAGCATTAACAAAAATAACCACTCCTAAAGAAGAAGTTTAAATTTTATCTATGACTGCCTTTCAAGTTATACTCAAATTAGCTTAAGATGTTGAGAATTTCCCTAAGGGCTACGTCTCAGCTCATGTTAATTACATCACCCCACTGAAGGTAACAAATCTAGGTGGATTTCTAGCACCTGGGATGTGCAGAAGCAGGAACTTCAGAAGGAGCCACCAGTGTGTGTCTGAAGGCAGCACATAAATCTTGTAAGGAAAAGAAGCAACTCTCACACCAAAGCCCAGAAGAGCAGCACTGGAGCTGTTTGCTTCCTTCAAGCTGCGTGAGGAGAATCAGCCAAGCTCAAGCTCCTGCCCCTCAGAGACAGAGATCACAGAGCACAGGCTCCAAATAACTAAAAGTGAGCCAAAAAAATGAGGTCTTTGAATAGTACTGAAATATTTGTGAGTCATGTCTTTCAGCTCCTCACCAGCCTTTTGTCCCTTTCTTTGGAATTTTCAGTAATGTTCCACTTGAGGCTCTTTATTTTGCTCATTTTAGTGCTCTCCAAATACTTGCTTTCTTTGGATATTCACGTAAACTCCTTCCATACATCAAGCAGATATGTTGTTATGCTGGGCACCAGGATTTGAAAAGAAACACCACAGGCAGTGCCCTGGGTGTTTTTAACTGAACAATAATTCACCTAATTTAAAGCTGCTGGAGCTGTGTCCCTGCGTGTGTCCTGCCAGCTCTGTCCCTCACCAGCACTCACAGCTGGGCTTTGATCTACCAGCTCCAGCTCACACTTCATTTCCAGGATGTGAATTGTTTCAAAGCTCATGTTACAGACCTGATTTTCAGTGCTAGCAATTATTCTTTAGTACAAATAAAAATAAATGAACAGAATTAAGGAATCATCTTGTTATGGAGGAGGAGAAGCATCCCAGCAAGTGGATTTTGCCTTTGGGGTATGCCCCACTGTGTCTCCCTCCAGTCATCCCAACACCTCTATTCCACAGCAGCAGCTAAAGCTGCTGGTATTCAAGGCACACCCCGAGTTCAAACTCCCACCATATGCTGAGAAAATATCTCATATTAGATCCTAGGACAGCTGCTTCACTACCACCTCGAATGGCATAAGGTGAGAGCAAGAGGAAATTATAGGGAGGAGAAGAATTAAAAAAACCCAAACAACTCAGCTCAGACATCAATCACTTCTATTATCCTGCTTGGGTATGGGGGAACTTTGTGCAGAAAGCTGGATCCTGATCTCTAAAAGTGCCTCTGCCACACAGATTTACTCCTACAGGTGCTTAGGAAAATTATTTCTAATTTAAGTCATTAAGAGTGGTTTTTCAGGACTGACAGAGGAAATAAAAGCACCCTTCCACCTTGTAAGAATAATGCAGCAATCTGGAAATATTACAGCAAGGTGTCACTTTCACTCGTTCTAAATACAAAGAGGGAAGTAAAAATTAAGTATCACTATATATAGATGCTATTTCATTACAGATATCTAAAGGGCATCCATTTTAGGATGCAGTGCATCTAGACATCTCATTATCTAAAAAATTAGTTTAGCTGTGAAATAATATTCTTTTGCTTAGTCAAATTTGATCTCACTTTACAGCTTTTCTAACTTCATTAGAAACCTCTTAGTGAAGCATGAACTGCCACGAACTGTCCTTCCGAAAATCAGACAATAATTTCCATCAGGGATCCATTAGAAAGAGAAAGGGAAGACAGGGAAAGTGTCACTGGCAAAATACCTGTGAGTGTCTGAACTGCTGTTTTCATGTAGTGAGCAGTGCTGGCAGCTTCTTCTGTCATTGTTCCTGGTACAATACAGGCAAATAAAATTACAGGCTGAATGCACTGCTAAACTGGTAGGTGAAAACTATTACATGCACAATCTTTGCACAAAGGAAATCTACTCTCCTCAGAGTTATTTCTTTAAAAAAGGATTATTCTATTTATATACAAATATTTACAGAGCATTAAACAGCATTGTGTTGATCTCTTCTTGCATGGAATATGTTATATTTTAAAAATAGAACTATTCTAGTGCTTTCAAGAACCTTTAAGTGTATATATGACAAAAATATCCTTTGCACAGGGAACATAAAGACTAAAAGACACTCGATTTTGTGTTTATATCCTACTTAATGCAATGAAATGGAGATCCGAAACAGTTCCACAAACCCTTGAAGCTCCTTAGCCTAGAAAATTTTGATTAAAAAGATATTTGTGATTACAAATGTTTTCCTAAACCTAACTCAAGCAGCCTTGAGCTACCTCATATTTACCCACGGTCAGCTGGTGTGGATTAAGTGGGATCCAGCAGCTCGTTATCCCTGAGCCCACACACACCTGCTGACCCCACAGAGCTTCAGCTTGAGAGGTGGATCAATAGGGCAGAGCTCCAGCATTTCGTCCCTAAAGAACAGAAAAAGGCCTTCCCAGATGCAGGCAGCGTAGTTGATGATATTCTCATGGCATAAATACTAATTTCTCACACATCTCCTGTCTGTCAGCGAAGGGAGATCCTTATGCAGCATGGACAATCACACTCCAGAAATCCCCACGGAGTTCAGGCAAGCACCAGCAGTTCCAAGTGAGACTTGGTTATAAACCACCCTTTCTTCCTCAATTGAAAAATATCACAAGGAAATGCTGGAATATTTAGCTCACCTTGCTTTTATTTTCCCCAGTGATTTTTAAATAAAACAGTACTGGAAACACAGTAAAAACTTTTCCTTTATCATAAATCATTTTTTTTCCCCAGTCAATCCAATTTCTAACATCCATTTGCAAAACAACTTAAAAACATTGGAGAAAAAAAAAACAGGAAGAAATACTGAGGGAAAGGGAAGGTCCAATTTAAAATAAAGCTAAGAATAAAATAACTAATCAGGCTTGCATTTAGCAAATAAACATGCTGAATATGCCCAAATGAATATACCTGCCCACAGTTCCCATTGACCAAATGACATTAGGGAGCAGATATCCCATCATGAGGCAAGATTAAATATGGATAGCATTACCACTTTATTTAGCTTAAAAAAAAAGGCAGAATATTTTTTTTTTTAATATTGAATCTCAAGCCAGGGGGTATTCTCAAAGGAAATAGCCACCACTGCATAGCAAACCATCAGCAGAGGCATTTCCTAAGGAAAGCATCCGTGTGAATTGATCTGCCCTGGTCTCAGGCTGCCCTGGGAGGCTGTGGAGAGGTGAGGAATTCAAACACGAATGAAGTGTTTTCCTTGCCCTGTCCAGTGTAACTCCTCAACACGCCTGGCTGGCCTTAGGGAATTGTCTGCTTCAGCACAACACTTGCCAGAAATTATTAACACTTGGATTTCTCACGGAGAAAGATTGGCTCCTCTGCAAGGCCGAGGTGGGACTGGAGGAAGGAGCAGCACGAGGCAGTCGGCAAAATTCAGCATTTGATTTTCCCCTGAGACAGACACAGAGCACTGCTGAAGGAACAGGAATAATTTTGTCAGATGAAACAGGCACCAGGTTTAATCTTGTTATGTGGGTACAAATTTCCCACATGCAAATTTCGGCTGCTTAAAAAAAAAAAAAAAAAAAGTCACTTTCCAGGCTCTGCTCCCAGCCCCTTCCCACCTCCCTGTCTGAAGGGCTCTGCTACTGCTGTACCCATAAGCACCTCATCATCATCAGATTTATTCTCACAAATCCCCAGGGGGCAGAGAATCATAATCATGTCATTTTTGCAGATGGCTGTGATGTGCCACTTCCCCAGGCATCTGGTCCGAGCCAGCAATGCCAGACAGGGCAAGTGAAAGGCTGGTACCCACCCCACTGGGATGCAGCTGCATCCCCTCACCAATCACTCTGTCCTCAACAGCAATAGCCCATCCTTGCCCCTTAATTCCTCTTGAAGCTTTTCAACATCTTGAGTATTATCTAAAATGCCAGACAGTATTATCTGCCTGTATCTCATTAAGCATTTGGGACTTTAATTGCAGTGAGCTTCTGACTGTGACAGGTTCAGAACAGCCAATATTCAACCTCAGTCTGCAGGCTCAGGGCCAGGCTGCTGCTGCCTTACACTGAGCGAGTATGATCCACAAAGTTCAATTGGTAACTGAGTATTGCAAGGAATCACCTGTTTTTCTTCAAGTTTTTTGGCATGTTTTCACACAAAAAATGTGTCCTAACCAAGCACCTAACAAGATCCAATGTTAGCTCAGAGACCAATCCTAATGTAATTTACAAGTTGTGCAGGTAAAATGATTTTGAAGTCTCCATTTTTCAGGGTGCAGGAAAAGAAGATGCAATGAAACTCAGAGCAGGCAGGTATCTTTAGCCATCCAAAATCAGGGCATTCACTGCAATGCATGGGGGCTAAACAAATTTGTGGACTGACCCAATGCACATCAGCAAGTTTGCTGTGTTAAAACATACACAAAAAGATCTTTTTTGTATTTTTGCTGTTCATTGGGTTGTTTAGTGGGTTTTTTTTGGGGGGGGGGTGACGGGTGAGGGGAAACTGGAGAAATAGAAAGCTCATATTCATAATAGGTGGAAGTAGAGGTTTTACTGCAGTGCACCTGCCCATTTTCTGGTCACACCGAGGCAAAAGTTTGACATTATTGCTAGACAGCTCAGTACATGTAAAATATAACACATCCAAAACACCCCACAGCTGCTGGACCACAACAGGTCGCTCTGGCCAAATGCTTGGTGATGAGAAAGGGAAACAAAAACCCAAATGCATTATTTTCTCCTTAGCAAAGGATAAACTTCAGCTAATTACAGACTTCGAAACAGAGAAATTTAAAACACACTTGCTCTCTCATAGCTAATATTTATACTTATAAAGAAAACAGCTACTAAAACACAACTAGAACTGAGGAGCAGCCCATTATATACCTTTTAATGCATTACAATGGTATTGAACATAATAAATAAAACAAGTTGGATGGCACCAGTTGAGACATGCTTTAAACAGAACTCCACTTCAGAGATTTTTTTAAATAATACAATGTTTTACCCAATTAATCATCCTATTCTCATGAGGTTTTCTTCCCTTTTCACCCCCACAGAGGCCACTGGACAGTGATGCTAATTTGTGAAAGTTCTCATGCACACATCTCTGCTTATTAAAAAGTGAAGAATCACACTGCAATTTCACAATCTATATCACACCAAGGCAACTTCAGTGCCAGAGTCTCAGAGTAACCTCTCTCTTTCAACAGAATAAAAAAAAAGTATTTTTCCTTTGCTGCATCAGAAACTACAGCTTCCCTTCAAGCAATATTTTGCTAGTGGTTTTGCTTTGTTTTGTTTTTTAAGTACATACATAAAAAGAGGAAAAAACACCAGGTTTGTTATTTCAATACAATTTCCTTCTGACCACACAATTTAATTACGTGAAGATGGAAAATCAATTTTATTTTAAAATAGCATTCAAATGTGTCCTGAAATGAAAATTCTTTGCTTACCAAGAAAAGATGGAAATTATCACTCAAAGGTATATGTGAAAGGAAGAGAATTAAGATAGAAAGTGCAATTCTTTGCTGTGAAAGATTCAGCCACAAGGGAGAAAAGAAACTTAAATAGTCTTTAATTTTGAATTTAAGAAATGAAAAATAGAAAACATAAACACCCTTAATTACATATATCCTTTTCAGTATTTGGTATTTTTAGATGCTTAAATAAACCCAAACAAACAGACAAAAAAAACCTCAACACTTTAACCACTTCAGGCTCCCCAAGGAATGTATTTCAGTTACTAAAAAAGACCTTAAGCTCAGATGCTTCCACGTGCAGAGCAGTGAGCTGGCCCAACACACAACAGCACGCTCAGCACTTGCCGAGCTGCCCATAAATCTTCACATGCTCCAAAAAAGAGGCTTCAGACAGAGGCTGCTGGCCACCAGCCCTGCAATAAGTCACTGCTACAAAATCATTTTCTACTACTCAGACAGAGCCAGTGGCCAGCCTGGTCTGTGAAACAAATGGGGCGAATTCAGCAGGAGGCACAAGGCATAATTTTTTGTGGGTGTTTGGTTTTTGTGAGTTTGTGGGGTTTGGGTTTTTTTTTATCTACAACAGGGGAAGTCTCAGACTGACAGAGGCAGGACTGGGTTTGGAGGAGGAGTGGAGAACGGAAGTAACAGATCCTTCCACCTATGGCCACATCCAGGAGAACAGAAACTCTGGATGCAAGAGCCTAAAATTATCAAAAAACTACATTTTGACGGGAGCTCGGGGCCTGCTCACGGCCCCGATTTCGCCCTGCGGAGGAATCGGAAGCAGAAAGACAAATCTGCTCAAGGCAGCCCTGGTGAAATGGAGCTTGGCAAGAACAGATAAGAGAGTCCTGTCAAGAAGATTAAAATAAAGTAGATGGTTGCAAAGGAAGGACAGAGGGAAGATCGGAAACCAAGCAGTGTGAAATGGGAGGAAACCACAAAACACGACAGAGTGAAAGGTGAGTGCACCTGAAAGACACTGATGGGAAACTGCTGCCCTGAGTTATGAACTTTCCATCAGGTCAAAATGAAGCCTTTACACCAACAGAAAAAATTAAAGCCTTGGGATCTGGTCTAGACTTAATATTTAAATTCATGGGGTTAGTGGGGGATTACCTATCCAGCTGAGAGAAGAAACACAGAAACACTGAACTTTTCAGTCCTGACTCCCAAGTTCATGTGCATGGTGTGCTGAATCTTACAAATATTCAAACTGACAGTAGCAGATTACATGGATACTGGATTATATTTCCATCTCTTTAGTTAATTATTAGTTACAAAAAGTTATTAATAACTCAAAACCTAATAGTTTGAGCAGGTTTTAACCCTAAGCTCAGATTCAAGCCACACTTAACTTAGAACCAGTTCAGAAATTTATTTTATGCATAATTCTTGTCATTAACACAAGTGAAATCCAAATCCTAAAATGATCTGAGAGGGTGAATCAGCTTCAAGAGACTTTGTATTACTCAGTGTTCTGCCCTGCCTCTCACAAGACTGGAATTCCAAGTGATCCCCCAAATCAGCAGCAATAGCATCTTCAAAGGCAGAAGAAACTAAACTGGAAAGAAACTCAGAAGCAAAATGAGCTCTTCATCACAGCTGTGATTAAATTAATCAACTGTCTCACATGAGGACAAATATTGTATTTTATTACATTTTATCCAGGCAAAGCTAATTATAAAAGCATGAGATGATTTGCAATTATGCACTAGAGCCATCACATTTTTCAAATGGCATTCAAATGTAATATTGTCCACACACCGACGTGTGTCATGTGCCATCATGATTTTTGGATTTACCCCACTGAGTGTGCCAGGCTAACAGAACCAATAAACTACATCCCCTACATTCAGAACATCACAAGTTTTTCCACGTGTTGCTTCTCCCTTCACAAACTTGCAAAGAGAATCTCAAGGCTGAAAGCTTCGAGCTTGGCAGTGAAACACAAAGCTACAAACCACGTTTGTGGGACACTGTTCATGTGCCACTTTCAATAAAACACACAGAAGTCCTTCAGTATTCTCAAAAACTCCCATCACACTCCAATTCCAGGAAATTGAGAAGTACCATTACATTCACCCATACATTTTTAAGCTACGTGGGAGAGAGAAGCACCAACCTCCTCTTGCACTTCTGATAAATTAATTCCCCATATGACAGAGCAGTACAGCAAAATAACCCTCTCATTGAGGTTTATGATGTACTTAAGCTTAACTCTGAATTCCTTGGATTTGCAATGTTGCTTTTGGTAAAATTATTATATGCCTGTAAAACTGTGGGAAGGCTGGGAAAAACCACACATAAAGGCAGTCTCAGATTGATCCTGGATGTGCAGAGGGTTATTTCTGGAGATGTAAAACAACAGCCAGAGTTTCTCCAAAGGCTGAGGCTGCCTTGCACGATGTCACTACAGAAAATATGAAGTTAGCAACCACGGTGACAAGACAGAGCAGGGTGATCCACTGTGCCCAGGGGGATGGAGGTCCAGCAGATGCACCTTGCTGCTCCATTCAGCTGCTGCCCACACCACATGAGCCCTTGCCCACAGTCCCACAGGGATGGAAGAGGGGTGAAGAGAGCCTGGAAGAAGCTGCAGCTGATTTGTCTCTCTTAAAGATTTGCATCTCCAACTCCACTCCTCTCTCCCTCTCAAATTTCCCCTTTTCTGGTTATTTTCCACCACTGAAGACATCACCAGGTTTTCTCATCAGTATGAAATGTTCACTTGAAAGTGTCAACTTTATTTTGCTCAATGTGTTCGTGCTAGATAAGCATTTGGGAATTGCTATTTGTCTTGCAGAATTCCTGTTTCCTCTCGATACAGGCTGGTACCCTGCAAGCCCATTTCTGCAGCGTTCTACGGAATTGTGAGCTCACTCCAGTCTTCATGGTTACAGTCAAGTTCTGCCCTGTCCTGATATGCATGCAGCTGCAACTTCTGTCAGATGTATTTATATTCAAATATTACAAGCCTTTGTCTGGAGCAATTTTACTTTCCCTCTGCAAAACCAGGGATGTTTCATGCTGGTGGCTGGTGCACAGCAACTCCCCCAGAGTGCAGAAACAGTCCCCAAGAGCTCTTCCTGCAGGAACAGAAAGCAGGCTCAGGATCCACAGGGAATATTGAGCCAAAGGCAGAAGCATCACGTATTTTCAGGCTTCTCATCCCCACATTATTTACCAGTGGTGAGAAAATAAGTTCTCCTCCCAAGTGGCCACGAGGGGATGGTGTGGCTGTCTCCTCACAGAAATAACACCCCGCCAGCGATGGGCACTGCTCCAGACAGATTGCAGCAGAGCACACATCAGATCATCAACCTGTGTCAATCTCATTTGTTAAGCATCTCCCAACAATTTCTGTGTTTTGAAACACAGGATAAAAAAAGGAGGGTTGCTTGCTTAATGGCGTGGTCATCCCCCTTGTTAGAAGAACCTCTGGTAGTCAAGAAAATTCCCACCAATTTCAATTAGTTTTCTGCTAAAAGTATGCCAGAAGGCAGGACAGAGTTTTTAATACTGGTGAACCACCCTCTTAAAGGAACTATTTGCTCTGGACCACAGAGCTGGCAGGAGAAAGCCCAAAGCCACGGCAGCCAAGAGCAAAGCAGCATCACCCAGCACAACCCTGCTGGCACCACTGCACCTCAAACACCAACACAGGACACTTGCCTTTGCTGCAAAGCTGCAAAGACAGCATTGAAAGAGAAAGAAAAATACATTAACAGGCTCGAGGCAGCCCTTCCCCTGAGCACTGCAGTTTCTGTTGAGTCAGAGCTGTCATCTGCCCTGCAACAAACTTGTCTTCACTGGCCATTCTGCAAGCAAGATTCAATCAGGGCTCCCTGGCTCCTGAGGGAACCAGCACTTTAGCATGAACTGCCTCCACTCAAACGTAATGGACTGAGATTGCTCATGCCATTATTTTAAATGGTTGGAGGCCACACGGTCCCCAGTTTCATTAGCTGCATTTATAAACAGATCTTACACTTAATACTGTGGAACACAGAGACATGTCCACATGATGTATCATCTTCCCACCACACATACCAAAAAAAAAAAAGGAAAAAAAGGAATAAGTAAAAGCTAGAATACCAGCTGAAGTGTCTCCATTTGATATAAGTGTCCTCCATATGAGAGGATATTTCTGCAGATATATATAAGCAATAGCTGATTGAACTATTCAATCAACTGTCTGCAAGTGGAATACATGGAAAGGGTCTCCTGTTCTGCTTCGCAAATTATAAAAATTACAGTCAATCAGACCGTGCACACATGGATATCAGCATAATAAAATATGCATAATAAAACTGGGAGGCCCAGATTTTACCTGCACACAGGAGTTCATCTAAGTTCAGGTGGTATATTTGAACTAATTAGCTAAATTAATGCCAGAGGCAAGAGATGAGTCAGACCTGTGAGCCTGCAGCCGTGTCCTTCCACAGCAGGGCAAGGGGTTGGGAATGTGCCCGAGGAGCTGCCTCCATCATTCATATTTAAGCCAACCTCAGGCCAGTTTACACTGATTTGAAACAGCTTTAAACCTAAACTCGGGGGCTGATATTATATTGAATTGTAATTACTCAAACAACACCCTTCTGTAACCACGTGCATGACAGAAATAAGAAAATAATAATAATACAGAGATCTCAAATTGAACTGCATGACAGGAGTGAGATATGGAGCTCTCAAACACAAAATCACAACCAATTAAGCTTTAGTGGCTGAACAGGTGTGAGTCTAATCATTGCTCATATACTTTTTTCCTGGAAGTATATCAGTAAGGAAATGTTATAATTTTCTTTCAATTTGTTTATTTTACGGAAAATACATCTCCCACAGACTTTGCAAAAAGTTATAGTAAGCTTATATATTTGCCTATTTATTCACTATGTATTGTTAGCATCTTTTGTACTTCTGCAGAACCTACTTGAAAGAATAATAAAGTAATATAAAAAATGAAATTAATGGAGCTAAATGCTGATATGTTATTACAGTTTGTTGTTAATTGCAACACAGATACAGTTAAACAACAGATGCTGTGTGTACTTTTTAGCTACTGGTAATTTCTGGGTTGTTCTGTTTTTCTCACAAAACAGAACATTTCTCATTTAAACAGCTGCTGGGTGATTTTCAGCATGGAAAATTAAAACCTTCTCAATCACCTAACAAAGAAACAGCGATTTGCTGTTAATCCAAAGGATAAAAAAAAAAAGAAAAAGAAAAAAGGACATTTTTATTTTATTATTTTCGTAGTACAAGTTACTACGAACAGAAAGGGCATAATCAGCTGAGATGCAGTTATCCTGCAAAAACAACATCACAGTGAAACCTATTTCCATGAACAGGCCAAGTATGACATGTCAAACCTGGTTCATCCAACTCAGTAACTTTATGGAGACAATTTTCTTTCCATTCTTCCCTTCTTCACCCCAGCACCTCCCTTTCCAGAACAAGGACAGTGTTATGTCTGCATTACAAGGCTCTGGGAATACTCAGTGGAGCAATATTGTTTCAAGATGAACTTTCTGGTTTTAATTTACTTTTCCCTGTATTTTGTGCTAGGGAAGGTGAAGCCCAGAAGGGAAGAGCAGGGACCCCTTGGTGTTGGAGCTGTTTTCCCATAACCAGCACAGTGGTTATGCCCAACAGTGAGCACAGAGATGGTGTTCAACAAACACAGCAGCTGCAGCCACCCCTGCCCACTCACTGAGAGGGACACCCAGACAAGTAGTTTAGGCTGGACTATTAAATGTTACACACTTAAATCCTGAGAACATGAAGCCCAATAAAAGCCAGCAGCAGAATCTAAACTGTATCCCCACTTACCTCCCAAAACTCAGAGCTTTGCCCAAGATGTCAGAACCCAAATGTCTCCAGGCATCTCAAGGACAGAGGATGCAGGTGTTTTTAGAAGGGCACTGGGAATCATGAAGGGCCTTTTAGGGAGACCAGCAGAGTACTGGGATTGGGCAACTCCATCACAGGGGGAAAAAAAAATAAAAAAAGCAACTTTGGGGGACTTTAAAATGTGTTCCACAACACTATTAGTACTATCCTAGCATGCAAGAACTATAAACAATGAAAAAGGTCAGCACACAATCACCTAGGCAGGCCCAGAACAGTGATGCAAGATGGAAAACGCAGGTACTGAGGCCATAAATTCAGGGGATGAGAAGAGAAGCCTCCTAAGCACAATATTTACTGCCTACTCAGGATTCCTTTTTATTTTCCTATGTTTGCTCGTCCTTGGGCACTCCCTGTTTGGTATTCTCTGGGCAGTGCAGGGCTCCCTTTCATTACCCACAAGCTTTGGCCCCTCCAGGCTCACAGGATGCTGAATTTTACCCTGCCCAACATCAGACACCAAAGCCAGGAGCTGCCTCCTCTCCCTAATGCCTCAGATAAGGCTGCAGTGACAGGCTATAAAATCCACCCCACACACACACAGCTGATGAATATTCATTAAAAATCAGCACACAGCATTTGTATCTCTCCAGCCACACAGGGAGGATGAAGAGCCTCCCCCAGGTAGCAACACCTCCCTCAGTTCAAGACGGGCCACTTTGTACCGTGTTAGATAAAACCCACAGCCACTCACATCCTTTGCATTTCAAGTTTTTCTCCTTTGCAAGCAGCATTCAGAAAGGAGACTGAGGCACACAGGGTGACCCTGCCAGCACTGCAGAACACATCACCTTTTTCACACACATACTCCAAGGTATTTTTCCATGAGATAATCATTTCCAGGCTCTTTTGGACTTGGAGAAAAAGGGCTTCAGTGAAATAAAAACATCTCTTATCTTAAAACAACTGTCAGTTTAGGAAACAACTGAGCAGCACATCCTGGGTACGTATGTACACTGTTTTATATGAAGGCACTCCTTAAAACAGAATCCCACAAGTCCAATTAGTTTGTGAACATCTACCTCCTGCTGACCTCTCCTAGCACCATCAGTGTATATCCCAAAGCTGTTTTCATGCTTTCCAGGATTGCATCTGGACTAGAAACACGAGATAATTATCTTTAACACTGCAACCATGAGCATTCCAGGCCTTTTTGGACCTCTGTACATTCATTATATTCAGCATGGAGAGTCTTCCAGATTAATACAGAGATACTGGAATGGTGATGGGGACATAAATAGCAGGAATTGAACAAACTGCAGATTAGGAGGCTTTTAGGCACATTCCTGCTTCATTCTTAGACAGCCCATATCACCTAAACATGCATTTGTGTTTCATCATCTGCTGTACAAGGCACAGACAAAGCCACCTGGACAGATCCTCAGCCTCAGTCATACAGAACTGTGCTGGTTTTCAGCAGCTGAGAATTGAGCCCTGGAGCTCTGGAGTCTCCCTTAGGTTTATGTCACCTCCAGGATGAAGACCTAACTCATGCTCATCCTCCTTCACTCCTGAATTCATGCCTCTGACCATGCACACTGGATGGAAACCAGCCACTGAGGCTGAGCCTGGGGGACCCAAGAGACAAACACACATCCAGCCTCTGAGCTCTGCCATCAGAGCAGGAAAACAGATTACAATTAAAATCTAAATATTTGTCAGTTTTAGGAGGTGATCAGACATCCCAATCTGACTCGCTGAAGCCCTGTTTTTACAATCCCAGCTGCTAAGCAGCTTCACCAGGGTGTTTATTTGCCACATCTCCTCAGCTCATGATTCTTGAAATGTTAAATGTTATAGAGTAGTAATTCAGCATAGTTCCATTGCTTATGAAAGCTGTGCAGACAAAAACCATCAAAAATAATCTAGGTTAGATCATTTGAAGTGTAAATGACTTCTGCATGCAATACAAAACGCAACAAGTGCCTTTCAAGCTGTCTCATTTATGATAACATAGAAGTTGCTGATAGAATGAGAATTCTCAGGTAGTTATCAGGGAATTTTGCAGATCATTTGTACTTCAGACTGCATTAGCAACTCTCAAGTCATGTCAGCAGCTTGAAAAAAATAAAACAATGAATTACATCCCTACCAGTTTTTCTTCTGCTTTGACTGAGTAGTCTCATCACTTACCTCAAATGATTTTGCATTCGATGCAAAATGCTTTGTTCTATTTCTAAAGGAAACCTAAGTCTTCCCCTGAATTATTCCAGTTTACTCAGATGAGCAATCAGCCATCAGCAGAAGAAGTATCTGGTTATGACATATCTAAGGCACACAGGCTGAACAAAACAATCAGGTATCTCACTATTATCAAAATTATAGAACGGAAGCTAAGTCTGTGTTTCATCCTTGACCTGTACAAACTAAAGGAGAAGGAATAACCAGCACCCCAAACGTAGGGAAGACATACAGATGGATTTTAGGGGTAGAAAGTGGCATTTTTACACTTTTTATACTTTTACATTTTTACACTTTTGCTTGAATTCTTGGCAAAAGCCAATGGAAAAAAAAAAAAACAAAATCCCTCAATTTTTTTTGTTATGGTTCATTGCTCTGGCTAGAGCTGTGTGAACATTTTATCAGCTTGACACCACAGCTGGCAGCTTTTATGGGTCAGGAAGAGCAGGCAGCGAGAAGGTAAACACTCCTCTGTAAAAAAAACTGCATTTCCACCTTTCTTTTATCTGGAGCCCTGGGCTCTAGCTTTGCTGTCCCATCACAGCACCTTTGCCCTTTTAGGACACTCACCCTGCAGTGAAGCAGGTGCCCCAAACACTTCCCTGGCTGCAAACAGGAGCCTCCCTGTGCTGGGGAAGTTGTAGCTGTACCATCATTTATGCACCAATGTGCTGGTTCTGCACAGCCTGGTTTTTTTTTTGTAGCCACAGAGGTGGCTTCTGGAAGCTCCCAGCATGTCTGGCAGACCCAACCCCTAATGGCTCTGAGGATGGACATGCTGCTGGCCAAAGCTGGGCCAATTAGAGATGATGGTAATGACTCTGTGATAACCTATTTAAGAAGGAAATCAAAAAGTGGGGCGCAGTTTTTTCCTAGCCAGAGAAGAGGAGGAGGAGGTGAGAAGATGTGAGGGAAACAACATGGAGACACCAAGGTCAGTGGAGAAGGAGGAGAGGAGGTGCTCCAGGTGAGCACCTGGAGAGATTCCTCCGCAGGCTGTGGTGACCATGGTCAGGCAGCTGTGCCACTGCAGCCCATGGATCCATGGGGGATGCAGAGATCCACCCACAGCCTGTGGGGATCCATGGGGGATGCAGAGATCCACCCACAGCCCCTGGGGGTCCATGGGGGATGCAGAGATCCACCCACAGCCTGTGGGGATCCACGGGGGATGCAGAGATTCACTCCCAGCCCGTGGGGATCCACAGGGATGCAGAGATCCACCCACAGCCTGTGGGGGTCCATGGGGGATGCAGAGATCCACCCACAGCCCGTGGGGATCCACAGGGATGCAGAGATCCACCCACAGCCCGTGGGGGTCCATGGGGGATGCAGAGATCCACCCACAGCCTGTGGGGATCCATGGGGGATGCAGAGATCCACCCACAGCCTGTGGGGATCCACAGGGATGCAGAGATCCACCCACAGCCTGTGGGGATCCACTGGGGATGCAGAGATTCACTCCCAGCCCGTGGGGATCCACAGGGATGCAGAGATCCACCCACAGCCCCTGGGGATCCACAGGGATGCAGAGATCCACCCACAGCCCCTGGGGGCCCACAGGGGATGGATGCAGAGATCCACTCACCATGCCAGACATGGATTCCTGGAAGAGGCTGTGACCCAGTGGAAGATCCAGTGGAGAGAGAGGCCTGGAGGACTGCACCCCGTGGAAGAGTGGCCCATGCTGCACAGTTTTGGGAAGGCTGTCTGCCCATGGGAGGGACTCACACTGCAGCAGGCTCAGTTTGGCTGCTGCTGGTGAGAGTGGACCCACACTGGAGAAGTCCATGGAGAGCTGTCTCCCATGGGAGGGACTCCATGGCCTCACAGGGGAAGGACTCTCTCTCCCTGAGTGGCAGAAGAAAACCTCAGGTGATGAACTAACCAAAACCCCCATGCCCCGTCCCCCTGAGCTGTCAGTGGGAAGGAGGGAGAAGATGGGGAAAAAGGTGTTTTTAAGGGCTTATTTTATTTCCCATTATCCTCCTCTTTGTACCTCTAAGTTGAGCCTGCTTTGCCCTTGCAGTGTTTTCTCCCAGTCATCTCAACTCATGAAACCTTCATTAAATTTTTTCTCTCCTCCACCCAGCTGTGCCAGGGGAGGGTGAGTGAGCAACTTTGGTCAAGGTCAAACCACGACAACCAGTTTGCCTCCAACAGCAGAGAATCCAGGGGGTGCTGGGCCAGGGAAGCTGCCCCATCTGTGGCCCTGCACCACACCACTGTCATCCCAGGGTTCATTCCCCACCTTGCCCCAGCTTGGTGCAGCAGCGCAGTTCAGAGCCTGGAGAGGTTTCTGTCAGCACAGGGCACCGACTCACAGTGTGGCAGCGCTGGCTGGAGCCACACAGAGCCTTTGTGGCTGCTGGGACTGGCACCAGGCACTGCCAGCACATCTGAATCCTGAGCCCACGCTGCAGCTCTGGAGAGCCCTAAAAGCAGAGCTGCATGCGGGGGACAGCGCTTTGTAATTTGGGCAATTTGCAATTTTGCATCATTAGGCTTATGGCCCCTCATTAGGCTGTGCAGTCTGTGCCCCTCATTTCTCCTCTCTTAATTCTTTTAGTAGCAGCAGCACTTAGTTGGATTTCTGAAACAGTCCTTACTAAGTATTTGGTTTCCCTTAAAATAAAATTTGCAGGAAACAAAAACATAACATTTAAATGCCCTCCAGTGATCTATCTTCTAAATTACAGTACACATTAATTTTTTACAGAACTTTGTCAAGCAGTTTTATTTTCTCATATCACATTTCAAGAGGCAAGAGAAAAAGATTTACTAAAAGCACCATTATAAAGGTTTGTCAGCAAAATATGCATTCAAAAGAACTTGCTCCAAAAATTGCCCCGCTCCCTTTTTTATTCTTAAAGATTGCCATGAAATTGAAATTTTTGAAGTATTAGTGAACTTGCATACTACCTTCAGCCAAGTGGGCAGATCATCAGAGGCCCAACACATAAACTGGCTAAAAGCAGATGTTGAAAAATCACATTTCAAATCAGGAGAGGAGCAGGAAAGGGGAAAATAAAACAAAAACACCTAAAAAAAAGTATATAGAAAAACCTGAAACAAGCAAGAAAACTAATCCTAATTGCTAATGGAACATGGGCAAAATAAGACCACTGAAGCAGATTTAATTGGCTTTCCACAAGTGACACCTCGAAGCAAGTAAGCAAATCTCGATAGCTGAGGAATTTTAAGGGCATGTCAGACAGCCATCTGTCAAGGATAAAGCAGGACCTGGAAGAACAGGTCCTGCCTTCAGGCAAGGGATGGACAAACTGACCTCTCCCTCTCCTTCCTAACCTCATTTTCTCTGTGAAATTTGAATATGTAGCACTTCACCAGATCTCTCGACCAGCAACAGGTTAGAACACAGGAAACTGATAAAGCTTGTTCTGAGCCACATGACACAGCAGGGTTTGCATCTGAATTTCAGTAAAGAGTGTCTTTTGTAGATTAATACAGACCTGGACAGGGGAAGTAGGGGAAGTAGGGGAAGCAAGGTTAATTTTCAAGCCCAAGATCTCTGCAAGCATCCCTTTTCTGTTGGAGTTACCCTGTTTCCAAGCCAAAGGCAGCAATTCACATTAAGCTCCAGGGTAAACTGCAAAGCACATCCAAGAAAAGGCAACTGGGCCTGAGTGGGCTGGGGAGAAAGCAGCACACAGAGCAGCAATTAGGAATCTAAACCTAGACAAACCTAGACAAAATGATTTTAAATTCTAGCCCAAACCAATAACTGCTTTCACCACTGAGAGTTATTTTTAAAAAATTTCCTGAAGGATCTTTTAAAACCCTAATCCATGAAATCCTGGGAAGTTTTAGGTTGAGCAACCATGTACCTAATTCCAGTAAACTGAAAGTGAATGAAGTGAAACATCTGACCACATCCAGTGCCACCATTTGATGTATCAGAGCTGTGTCAGAGTTACATATGGATGACCATGTTGCCCTGACTAATCTAAAAACCTACTGGGGTTTGTTTCACACACTGAAAAATATAAAAACAAACTTAGGAAAAAGATGCCATGAGGGAACCGTTTTTGTTTTCCATTCACTGCACATGCATTTTTACGAAGACAACACATGGTAAATGGATAAGAACAATTTTCCATCATTAAGGAAGCCTTAAACAACCCCTGACTGCTAATACCATCATCTCTTAGGCTCCTACTAAATTGCAGTTATTTGTTCAAAACAAAACAATGAGGCCTGTGATATAATAGAGCAATTTCAGCAATGAAGAATACAACACCTGTAATTCAATTTCATGGCAACTGCTTTCACAACATGTTTCTATAACACAGTTAGGATATAGGAAACTTCTCTCATTGCAGCAATTCTTTTTTAAGTAAGCCAGGCTCTCAAGAGAGAAGTAGGCCTTAAGTAGAAAAATACTATAAACAATAAGCAATTTGTATCCCATGCCAATCCTTTCAGGTCTATCTCCAGTTAGTTGCCACTCTTCTGTTTTGGTTTCTATTTCATATTGAGAGGCTCTTGTCAGAAAAGGTAACAATAAAAGTCACCCATGATCTCTAACCTTGAAAGTTTTCAGGCAGAGGAACATACAAGAGCTTCCCTTCCCATCCATCTTTGCTGTAACAGTCACCATATCCCAAAAAGGGCTGTAAATCCCAGGCATATGACCTTCCCAAGGAGCCAAGGAGGGAGCAGGGGGAAGATGGGGATATCAATAATGACTAGTCAGTGCAGGAAGTACAGCAAGCACATTGTCCCAAAAGGAGAAATCTCGTATTAACTCAAAACCCCACAGCTGAACTGAATCCAACAGCAAATCTTTCTCATCCTGCACAGCAAATTATGAGGCCGCTTGCTATCCTGGCAGAAAATTCTTCAGAGTATAAATTTATGCAGATATCAAAATCAAGGTTTTCAAGGAGTAACACTGATGTTCTCCTTCATTCAGTATTGAATTATGCCCCCATATTCATTTTATAGACTGAAATTAGAAAGAAATCATACACCAAATTAGGGATTTCCTTCTGGGTTTGATGGCTGGAATAAATACTAAAGCATCTGTTTCAGGAAGTTTGTGCAATGGCATAGAACAGCCAGATGAAAACTTTTCCATCTTTTCTCCCCATCTTTCTGTTCCTCATAACCCTCCTCCCCCTGCACAGGGACAAGGATTTGGGCAGAGATGTGGACGGAGGTGCTGTGCCAGGCTGAAGTGCCCATCAACACTTCTCTAGCTACAACACATAACACAGACAAAACAGAGTAGGAAATGTTGTGCACATGAATTTTACAGATGAAGAACCAAAGGTCAGGGAAGTTAAAGCACGTGCCAGGGCTCTCCAGTAAGTACATGCTGCAGCAAGAGCAGCCACCCAGGACCTGAGCAGGATACGGCTCACAGGGGTATTTTTCTTCAAGGTATTTCCCATTTCTCTTTTCTTACATAGCACAAAATATACCAAAAATTAACTCTTAGAATTCCTCTATTGAAAGTAATCCCCTTCAATGCCTACTTTTGAATTTCAATTCAGGCAATTTTCTCTCCCCACTGCAAGCTTCCTCACACAAAGGACTTTATACCTATTGATTGTTTGATAACTTTTGTTAACACTTTACTATTATAAACCAACCATGGACAGAAAATGTTCAGGCAGATCTATATTATCTATTCAAATTTATCAGCTCTATCAGCCTCCTCAACCTCCTATGTTTGATTAAGTCTCATCTCCCACAAACTGATTAAATCTAGTCAGTCTCTTTAAATTATTATTCCTCATAAGTCCAGCGGTGCTAAATGTTTCTAAATGTGACAGTAATCTGGTTTTACACAAACCAGCTGCAGAAGCTATAGAACCATCCTTAGCAAGGTGGTCACTGATAGATTCCCCAGCAGCAGGGAGAGGATGTGAGTCGTGTCCAGCACTGATGGGCCATGGAAGGCTGGAGAAACCCAGAGTGCACACACCACTATTTCAACAAATTCTGCTCTGCATGCACAAAAGCCCAAAAGAAAAGGCCTAAAGGCCAAACACTAAAAGGAAAGCAGCACGGCAGAAATACAGAAATTTGTGCAAATCTCCCAAACCTGCTATTCAGGGGCTGCTGACCCAAACACAGTGGATGTGTCTCAGTTTCAGCTGCTCTACTTGCACATAAACATGTTTAAAAATCTTTTTCTGAATTATTCACTTTTTTCTTTAAATAATAAGCAAGATCCTAGCTGTCTTTTTAACACAAAAAAAAAAAAAATTCCCTCCATAATCACCTGCCTGGCAGTGGGAGGAAGAGAACATGCCCCTTCCTGAAATGGAGTTTATGGATAAAAGTCCATCAAGTCTGATGTTATCTAAGGACCTTGGACCCCAAATTCATTTTTAGAAACGAGATCATTCTTAGGCAGGTGAGTTTGCATCCACTTGCACAAATGAAGAGCCCCTGCCATTATCTTCCCTACATGCAGCACAGTCTCTCTTATGAAATGTTCTGATCATTTCAGCAAATTAATGAGAACCAGATGGGTTTTTTCTCTTTTTGAACCATTGCTCTCCAACACGTACTGGGCCACTCATGGCTCTGAGTAGTACCACAACAAATATTAGAAATACAGAGAAATATTTCAGTGCTGTGTCAAGCTGGGATGATAAATGTAAGCGAAATCTCTTGAAAAGGAAAAGCCTTGCACTGGCCAAATTAAGGATGACTTTGCAGCAAAGAAATCGCCTGATACAAAGTGTTCTTTTGCAAACACCATTTTTCTGGATTGACCTCTTGTAACAGATATATAAACAAGCATATGTGCAAAGAGAAGTTTTTTCCCCAGGGGCCTGTGCTCCTCAGCAATTGGGGAATCTTTGAGGGAAAAAAAAAAATTATTAGCAGGTCACAGGAGATTGCTCTTTGTGTTGCTCAGCTGAGCTTTCTGTCTTCCAAAAGTAAACAGCCTTTTCAGCCACAGCAGTAACATGATGCAGGCAATCACCAGTCATGTTGAATTTCCATCAAACCACTGACGTTTAGTAAATTAAAGTCCCCAAGCCATCAGCTGTGCTCAGGGCCCATTTCAACCTGAGGATGTTCCATTACATTTTTTTTTCAAAGGAACTTCTTTTTTTGAACCTGGGAAATTGCAAGTGATTGCATTCAGCAAGCAAATAATAGAAAATTCATACATGCTGGAGAATAGGAATGAGGAGCCTAGAAAACATCAAGCGAGGACAAGGATCTGGTGATGATAATAAGAGGGAAAAAACATTACTATAGATGTACAAGGGCAAACTGCTGCACTTGGAACCACTGGAATCCAGAACAGCAGCAGACTGACTTTGTGAAAACAGTTTAAATTACTGACTGTGTATCAGTCTCAGGGCTACAGCAGCAATAGAAGTTGAGTTTTTTGCCTTGAAGTACTCATTTCCATTGTAAAAGCCTGACTGCCCATGTGAGCCTCTTATACCTACAGGCTCCCCAGCCTGACATGCTGAAGATCTGGTGTCCTCAAGGCTTAAGGATGCAGAAGTATCCCTGCCTATGGATCCAAAATCACTTGAAATACTTGCTCACCCTGTTTTGGTGGGCCTGTCATACATGGAGAATTTTCAGGTGTGCAGCAGCCACCAAACCTCAGCTAAGGGCTCACAGTCACACTCTCCACAGCTGCACATTGAAACTCTAATTGCTATTACAATTAATATAATTAAGTACATCTAAATAAGTAACTAATCAAAATTCTAATTCAATTCTAATGAGCATCTTTATAATACATTTTCTCACAAAACTGCGTCTTCATGTCTTCCTCTTTGGCACACCCACCAGACATCAACAGAAGCGACATAAATTCTCAGTGGATTGGTGGATCCATGAACCACAGACTTCACTGTGAGGTTACAAATTTTGGTGAAACCAAGCAGAAAAATTCAACTGCACCCTCAGCAACATCTCCTTCTGCCACAGGCGCTGATGGTGGCGTCACACAACCGGGGAGTGTAAAGCCCTAGGCTTGGATTTCTTGTTAGAGATGTGCTGCTTTGCCTATTAGCCTGCAATTTGTTTATTCTCCTTCTTCCAAACAAACTCAAAAGGGACTGTGAGGACAGACGATTCAATCTGAACAGGCTGCCTAAACACGCTGGCTCCTGGGGCAGGCCCAGTGGTTGCTCCAGGCCGGCAGCTGGCACCTGCGGCCCTCGGCGCGGCGCTTTCGGACGCTGATGGAGGAGGACAGCTGGCTGGGCTGGCACGGGGTGCCAGCTTTAATGGATGGAGGGATCCCAGTGTCACAGCCTCGTGGGCTGTCACCAACAGTCTGCGCTTCCTCCGAGCAGGACGCCCACGCCGGCGGCCAGGCACCGGAGCCCAAGAGCAGGATCTGTGTGCCATCCCACCTCCCAGAGCCTCATTAAACATCTTTTTACACATCAACACGTATATTTTTGCAGATAAGGGGTACAGGGTATCACAGCACACAGCTGCTGAAAAGCCACTTCTTTTCACGCGGAAAATGCAGCGTTTTTTATGGATAAACGAGTCGTGAAACGTTTTGTTCAGGCTATTTAATTCATCAACTAGCTGGACAGCAAATATGCTAGGATGTTAATTTAACAGAATTATTCCCCTCTCAATAAGGTAAATGTTAGATGAAGATCATTAGGCAGGCTGGCAGCCCTGTCATCCTCCTCCTGCCAAACCCACAACAAGAAGGAGCTGCTAAAGAGGCTCTGGCAATGTGAAGCTTTATAATCTTCCCTGAGTGGATCCTCCTGCTGCCATGTTTCCTATATTTTTGGAGCTGGTTTAGCTTTGTTCCTTCATCCTACAGTTTTCATTTGTCTTTCAGAATACCAAAGCTATGATTTCAAAAGTCAAACATCCACATGAAAATCCATCAATGCATTCATAGGAAAAATAAAGCCTTCTGCCTAAATGCTGCTCTGTGTGTGTGTCACATCACAGCCAGGAACCCTATTCCTGATGTGCTATTGAGTTTGTTTGACCATCAAATAAAATAACTTTCACAAATTGGGTTAGTGTTTTTCCCCACGGGAAGTGCCATTACTTTTAAGTAGATCTTGACCTTATAAATGAACTCCATCCTGCCTTAGATAGTTTAAAAACTGGGCCATAGTTTCTGGCAGTTGTGTGATTAAGGGCTGCATTCTCCTTCGGGGAAAAAAAATTAAATTATTATTGGTTCAGATCTTTAAGCTGAAAAAAAACGTCATGATAAAAATGTTTCATTTTTTTTCCCCACTCCCAACCTCCCAACTCACTATAATGCCTTAAGGAAAACAGAAGTCTAAACAGAGGAGAACAAATACTGCAAATTGCAACAAGGAACAGTAAGGGAATTCTTGCATGACGCCCTCCTACAATGATTTGGTCTGCTCCTGGCTACAGAAAAAAACATAGTCCTAATAAGAGAAGCACCTGAATTTTGATATTTTTCCCCCCAGAAACTATAAAAAAAAATCAGAACTGTTAATGACTCTATGATAACATAGCGGCACTATTTTTTCATGTTCTAGTAACAGATGGTAGGTATTGAAAAGCACCCCAGACTTCCAGGTTGGAAACATGGTAATTCATCTGAATTGGATCTCATTTCTCATGTCTCAGTTCCTTATTTCTAGATGTTTTCCTTTGTCTTAACTTTTTTAAGTTTGATAAATGCTTACAACAGGGGTTTTATTTTCCTGGGCATTCGTGCAGCACCAGCCTAGCACAGCCTCCAGCACACACCCAGTTAAGTATGTGGGAAGGGGGTGAAAGGATACAGGATAAGTCCATTTATTGCCATTTCCTAACATTTTTACCCATTCAAATCTCTGTGGGTTCTCAAGTCGCACTCATCACTGTCAGATTCATTTCTAAATGCACATCAAGCAATAGGAGGAACATCTGGCTTGTTGTTCTGTGTTCTTCCCCAACATTAGGAATTCTTCTATCTAATGTGGCAGAGCCAAAGCCAATACAGCTCCCTTGTGTTTACTTATCTTCATGAAAGAGCTACTGAAGCATCTCCAAACTCTGCCCCCTCTGGGTCCTGAACAGGCTGACACGTCTCTCCCTCGTTTCCATTCCATTTTTCTCCAACTGGAGCTGCATTACGTGGTTATTGTCTCATGTCTGAGCCCACGACTGTTCCAAGCCTGCCTCTTCCTTGTGGATAGTGCTTTTGTAAAAGAGATAATAAAATGTATTCAGCAGCTCTTAGAAGTCTCCTCACATAAGGAGGCATGTGGGGAAAACAGCCTTTCAAAGCTTTGAAGCTCTGTACCGAAACATCTGTTCAGGTTTCAAGGAGTTTGCAGCCCAGTTCCCAGAGCTCAGAGCTGGAAGATGAAGAACACTTCAGAGCTCTGGTGCAGCTTTTTTCAAAATCTCCCCACAATGGAACACAGAGGCTTGAGCTGGAATACAAACTGTAATGCCTCTTCCCCTCTCCATGTTTTCAGGGCTCTTTATCTAATTCTTCCACCAGTCTGTCCTATGAAATCTATTATGATGTCTCAGCAAGAAAGTTTTGAAATTTTGGATATCTTCAGTTGGAAAGACAAGGGCCAAATTGTATGTTAGACAAAAAAAAAAAATCACACAGCACCATTTAAATGGACCTATTAACCAACATAGTCATCCTAGTATTTTCCAGTTGGTGTAAAGATGAAAAGTTCACAAGACACACAAGAACATACAAAACCACTTCATGAACAGCTGGAGCTGACGAGTTCAGAAGTTCATTGAATTTAAACCAACTGACCTAAATCATCAAACTAAAAAAATCTACTGTCTGACCTGGGAAAACCAACAGGATACAAACACCAAAATAATCCCAACTTGTGGCCCCAGGGCTTCCTGAGCCAGCAGAGGTTGTCTCTCTTCACAGGAGAACCACCAGTGTATTTCTCACAGCCACATCTTTCACCTGCAGAAACTTTCTGCTAACAGATTATTCTCCACAGAGATTTCCAGAAGCAGGTTCTGTGTGAGGAATAATCTCACACAGTATTTTTGAAGTAATTCAGAATTTTTATACGATGCTTTCTGATTCTTCAATTATGAAAGAGAATGAACAGTACCCCTATTAACTTTTTCCGTATCATGGTTAGCAAACCTTCACCAACATCCCCTACTGTCACCTCTTTTCCAGCTCTTTTTCTGTGTACTAAATTGTTCAGTCATTCCATCCTTTTCTTTAAATTTAAAGCTATTTGTTCAGTCATTTCATCATTTTCTTTAAATTTAAAGCTATCATCACCTGGCTGGCAAAGAAGGGTTTGAAACTTGACTTCTTATTGACCAGAAGAAAGAAATATGCAGCTACAGCATATCTAAAAAGAAATAAAATCTTGAGCACAGGTGGTAAAGGGAGAGCCCAGATTCTTTTGGATCACACCAAAATACCAAAATCCCTTTTCATGAGGAGTATCTCTGCCACAAGGTCTACAATGACACCTTAACCACCATATCCAGCGTTACTTCGCACGATTCGACCCCAGAATTACTTGTGCTACATGAGAAATACTTTCCCAAATCTCTCCTCTTTGACTTTTTCCTTAAGAAACCTCTACGATGTAAACCCCTGTGTTCTCATACTGCTGAGCTTGGAAGTTTTCAACAGCCACAGCTTCAATGAAACAAAAAAACTGATGACATTCTTCACAAAGACCACAAGACAGAAGTTTAAAAGATTCTCAGTTGAGCTGTTCTTTAAAGTTTCCTCTGCCTTTTTCTCTTTAGAGTATTAGCAATCACTGAGAGGAATTTCTCATGTGGGTAATTTGATTTTTATCCCTGGAGTGGGTGGAAAGGACTAAGAGGATGATTGTTGACCTGACCAAAGGAAATGTAGGAAGAGTTGAACTTCTGCTCCTGGGAACACCACAGAAACAAACACTCAGGGAAAAAAAGTGTATTTACACTGAATGATAGTGCTGGCATAGAAACAAGGGGGTGCAAACCAGCTGTGAATAAATACCTGCTGGACAGCACACAATGAGGTTCTATTCCAGTTTTCCAGGGGAAGTAGTAAGGGCAAAAAGTGTTATGGAGTTTGGTCAGTTAATGAAAGGTCTCAAGTGATGCAATTGCTCACAATGGCAGGAAAATGAACCTAATGACCCAGGAGGTCCCTTCCCAGATATTATATTGTCCTGGTGAGGGGTCAGCCTCCATGAGTAGAAAAAAACAAGGTAATAGTAGATTTTGTGTGAAATTCTGGTGAATTTCCTGAGTTCTGCCTAGAACTACAGGAAAAGGTGCATTTTCAGTCAGGTTACACAAGTGGGGCTCCTACAGTTTTATATAAAACCCTGCCAAGATACCTTTTTTGAAAATGGTCACTTCAGTGCAGCTAGAAAGCACACAAATCGTAAAAATAAAATAAAATAACATTTAAAAATAAAGCTGATAATTTCAGAGACAAGAAATACAGATTCCTACAAAATCTGGTTTCCTACTGAAATGGGCAAATGAGACAGCAGTCCTCAGCATTAATCTTAAATAAATGCAATTTTGCCCCTTTAAGCTTTTCTAACCCTCCTGGCTCCAGGTGCTCAGCAGCCCATCAGGCCACTTTGTTACTGAGTTGCTCCAGAGGAAAATTTAGAATTCTTCAGAAACAAACCCAGACCAGTTATTGAAAATGATCTCTCCAGGCCAACAGCGTGTGGAGCACACACCCAGCAGTGCCTCCAGTCTCCTGCACGGGCAGAGCAGCTGCCATGGGAGCTTCTGGCCATCCTAAACAAACATCAGCTATGGGCAAGAACTTCAATCCAGGGATGGCATAAGTACACCTGAGTTCCCCAGAACTTCAGCAGTCGTCATTCAGAGGTGCAACTCAACACTGGGATACAGACTGCCATAACATCCCTTCTCTTGATTTTTAACTTTGTTTCTTGGTCATACTTTCTCCTTAAACTGTCTCCTGGTGAGTTTACAAAACCTCACCTCCTCAAACTTGCTCAGTAATCACTCAGAACCATCCCACTTTTGCAGTCAGGGATGCTTTGCTTTTGTATTTTCCATTCATCACACATCAAATAAAAAAAAAAAAAAAGAAAGCTTTAATTAATAAACCTCTGTTTAAGTTTAATACAAACCAAGACTTTTTCACAAAACCAAGATTTCTCTTAGATTGTGGAATTACATTTTGAAAGGCCTTCACAAACCATCTCAAAAAGACATCCACCTGCTTGTCAAAGGGTTTGGAATCGTGCACCAATAGCAGCAAGGTAGCTTGCACTGGATGTCAGGGATTTTGGAGACCACAACACACCTTTAGCTCATTTAATTTGACCCAAAGCAGTCTCCCACAATCCCCATGTATTAAAGCTCATACCTTCAGTCCAACTTTCTCTCCCAGAAAGTCATTCTGTCATGACCTGAGCACATCAAAAGCAAGAAAATGCACAATCAACACACAGTTTCTCTACCCAGGCCTTCTTTATCCAGAAGTGTCCAACTATTAATTTTCCTGTCTTTAATTTGGAGCCGTTGGTTATTCACATGCCTTTTTCCACCAAATTAAAGGCCTGCTAACTGTCCCAGTAATATGCAAAATGGAGTAAAGCCCAATTTTGCAATTCAGTCTGACAAAGAGAGATAACTTTTCCCTGTCCAACTCCAGCAGCTTCCAAGACTAGTGGAAAATCTCACTTATAATACAGCTACACCATTTATACCAGTAAGAAACAGGATCCACACAGTCTCAGCAGTAGTTTTCAATAAGGGACTACAGGATAATGATTTCCGAGAGTATTTATTAATAAAATGCAAATTATAACAAAGCTGATGTCTAGCACTTACCTCACATTCCTTTTTCTCACCTATCCAGGCTATGTTCACAGTAATGAAACAAATGTTCATTCTCATATTTATGCTCTGCTCAGAATTTTTGTGCTTCCCTTCACCTCTACTCATCTGTATCTGAATGATGGCAACCAGATGAAGACAACATGATAAAAATAAATCAGAACAGTGCAGAAATGTTCCTTTGGGTTTGGTTTTTCTAAGTCTACAAAATGAGTCCCTTCCCTTTGCTTCATCTCCAGTCACCACAGCTAATAAACTGTGCTCTCTCATAAGCAAAGTGATTTCTCTCAGTAGAGAAAGCAGACTATTTCTGCTTTAAAGAGCAAACATTTACACAATCCTCATGGCTCCTAGGATTCCTCACATCACAAGTTTCCTATTTAGAAATCTCCTCCCACACACACACCCCACCAGGCTGTGTCCAGTGGAAGGGCTTAAAATACAGATTGCCTCCTTCTTTACACAGTCCTGCCCTAACCCTTGCAGTCTTCTTTAGAGACAAAAGAAATCAGGATTGCTCCTTAAATCACACAGCATGCAACACACTGGAGAAAAACTAGGAATTTCAGCCTTTAAAAGGTGTTACAGATTTCCCATAAAGGTGTGAGGTTTAACTGTGGATGCATCCCACAAGGAAAAGGGAGAGCACAGATAAATCTCTGCTTGGGCATTTTAAAGAAAATTACAACCATAGCACAATCTGGAAATCAAACAGCAGTCTGAGTAAAGCAGCCTCACATCAGGACACCAGAAATACCAGGACAATTCAACACAGGCTCTCCTCAAGTCCCTTCTGGAGAGTGAGGTCTGTTTTCACTGCTCTAAGAATACCTAACCCTCAGCAAACAGCAGCAGCCAGTATTTGCAGCAACAATTAAAACATCACTAATTACAAAGGAACTCCTAGTAACTGTAGGCTTTTTAGGCTGTACAGCAGCATCTCAGGGCAGATGCCTGAGCAATCCTTCTCTCACTGCCTGTGGGATGAGAACATGAAACACGAGACTGCTGCAAACATCAGTGAATTAAAACTGCCTGCTGCAACAGAAACGAACAATTGCAAAGAGCCTTTGTCAAGCCATGTGGAGGCCTTTCTAATACTCTAACTGCGTCAGAGGAGCTGACCTGCTTGCATTCCAGCAGGAGTTTTGAGCTGACTTCAAGTCGCACGCAGGAGTTAAGAGAATGAAGAGCCAGGCTGGAGTTGTTTTACAAAAGCAGCCAACAGCGAGCTCTGCTTTTGTTAATATAATCATTATATGAAAAAGATGTCAAATGCGAGCTTTTATGCCAGCTGAAACTTCATCTTGGGAAAAAGGCTCTTTGAAAGTTGCAATCACTCCGGCTGCCTTCAAACCAAGCATTTTAGACCAAAAGAATCATTTTAGTTTCTTTTTCTTTTCCCCTTCACACAAAGCCCAATTATTTCCTTGCTGTAATACGATGGCTCCACCTCTCCATTTGCTGGAAGATGTCTACCCCACCCAGTACCCACAGTTCTCACACACCCAACCAGTACTTCAACTTCCATCCAAACCCATTCTTGAAATACCTTCCCAGACTCCCAGCAGGAATTTCCCCATCCAGTGTCCAGTTCCCACCAGGTCTGAAATCCTCACTCTACAGACTCAGTCCCTCCTCCTGCTCCCAGTAAGGTTCCTGCCTCACAAATTACTCCCCTGGACCAAACTTACACAGAAAACCTTTAAGTCCAAACTCACCTAAAGCATTTTGATAATAGAAAAGCATCTAGGTGGGGATTATTTTATACCTAAGTGAAATGCACAGGGTGATACAGCCAGATGACCCCAAGCATAACTTATCTTTAAGCCAGTGTGACAATCAGAAGAAACAGCACAATCAGAATCCCCCGTGGCTCCTCCATTAATATGAGACTTTGCCTACAGCAGCCGTGGAAAATTGCATCAAGGTTTGTATGGTATTTCATTTCAGCTGTGGGAGTGATACTGAAGGTCACAGCAAAAGCACTGCATCTGCCTCAAGTTTTACTCAGAGCAGCAGAGGAAAATGCAACCAAGAAGTTTGTGCAGAAAAGTTTAGAGAAAGTTGCAAGGGATGGAAGAGAATTCCAGAGGAGACTGTAAGCAAGGTGAGGTGTATATGGCAATAAACCCACAGCTCAAAAATCACTCACAGGCATAAGCACTCAGCTTCTCTCTCCTCCCTGTTAAATCACACTGCCCTCCCACAGATGAGAGCTCTGTGCCAGCCACAGGAACAGGATGGGATGAGTGGGGAGAGATTAACTGCAAACTGAGAAAGAGGAGGATGCTCAAGATAGCAAGCATCAGCTCTGCAGGGCAAACAGGGAAGAGAAACTGCTCAAAAAGCAGATTTAGAGAACTGGGTGGTGAATGTCTAGAGTCACTGGGGCTTGGGACTACAAACAGATTTCCTAATGACAGAAGCAATGAGACACTTGTTTTTTACCCACACAAGCCTTGCTTCTGGGGTGATGAGCCCTCTTCCCCAGAGCCTCTGGCTTCCACAACCCTGAAAACTAGAAATTTCTCTGAGCTTCATTTATCATTTATAAATCACAGTAATGATACCATATCTAGCTCCTGGGGTCTTCCTGCAAGCAATACTTCAACTATTGTGAAAACTATGCAAATACCACTGATGTTACCACAAAGGATACCAAGAAAGTCACAAGAGGTAGTTCTGGTCTTAGCATCTTCAGGAAGAATTAAGTCATTTGGCACTAAGAATGAAGCATCTCTTTTTTTTATTTCTTCAAACTAAGAAAGTCACATAACTTCAAATCTGTGCCAAGAGAACAGTTCTCATAGGTTAGGGAAAAAAATATGTAAATAACTAACAAATTTCACTGCTATCAGCCTAGAAAGAACCAGACCTGCCACTGCTTGCTCTGTCCTGAGAGGTGGGACCTACAGGGACTCCTCATGGATACCACAGACCTAAGAAAAATGAATATGCAATGCCCATTGAATCTCTTTAAAACAGTTCTTCCAATTCAACCCAGAAGGGTCCTCACACCCCATTTAAAACAACTCATGTGTGTCTTTACAGTAGATAATTCTTCTCTTTTAAAGAGGGAAGTAAATTAAACTCTGAACCCTAATCACATTAATAGCCCCACCTGACACTATAAATCACTGATGCAGAGTTTTGTTCATGCCCATAAATTACTGACACCATGTCCTCCTGCAGAAGATTCCTTCTCCTTAAAAGTGTATTAATATGTTTGCACCCAGTCTCCTTTTTAAACACACTGGCTCACAATGTCAGCATTCCCAGTGCTCTAGGCGCCAATTTCAAATTTCATAATCAATGATATAATTTTCCTTCGTTGCAGTAATTTGATTACTTCTCTCGGGTGTGACAGGCATTTGTGGCTATTTCTTTCTGTCTTCATCTCAAATTCCTAATCTTCCTTCCTTCCCTCCTCCCCATAAAACCTGTGCAAAATTGATAAAATAACATCAATAAATCAAGGCTCTTGCATTTTCCCTGAAGTGACTGTATTCCAGATTTCTTCTCTGAAACACAAACAAGGACATAGTTCATCTAGTCCAACAGCATGACCAAAAGGGGTATAAAATGATGATGATGTTTTCTGGCAGTTATTGCCAGTTTAGTTAATATGACTGACTGCTTTTCCTGTGCAAGCTGTCTCTTCTAGATTACCCTATCTTTGAAATAATCACCACTAGCACCTAACATTTAGTAATAATTTACTCCACAGCAATTGGTATGACAGAGCCCACATCAGCTGAAACGAAATTACAACATTCAAGGAAAAAAAATTCACATTTGTTTCTGACAAGTTCAGAGTCCCTGCTGACCAACCTGTACATGGCACTGTTGAAGTACAGTACATTTAGAACTTTTCATATACAGCATCAAAGGAACAGAGTTCAAACTAAAGTTGCCACTTTCTTCCCACTAATTTCAGAAGTTTTAATGACAGCGAGAACAGGAGGCAAGAAATCTGTGTATTAATCAAGTTCTAAAACAAGCTGCAGGAAGATGCCTGCCTATCCCTGAATTTGGCTGATTTCATCAATCACACAATTCCTAAGGACACTTGAAACCACTTCCATTTCCACAAACATCTGGAGAGACAAAGTGGAATGCAGCTGATAGCCACTACTGTGTTTTCTTTCAGGGAAAATGGGGTTTTTTTCAAGGTTAAGTAACTGATTTCTCTCTTCTTCTACCTCCCACTAATACAAAGCCTTCCAGAGGCAGGCTGGGGATCATAAACACATTCTCTTAAACAGGGCTGAGTAAAACAGAACTTCTTTCATTTTTTTTCCCTGTCACCCGTAACGTTTGGGTAAGATAAAATACTGCATGTGTGATATACAGATTTAGACTATGCAAGCTTAGTACAGGTGACCTAATTCAAAAGACAGATTTCCATGAAACAGATAATTCAGGGCTTTTTCTCCTAACTGCTTTTTTAAAGTACTTGAGTCACGACATTTAAAAGTAACTTGTGACATCAGATTCCATAAAGTATTCTGTTCTCCCTTGAGGTATCCCAGAGCAACCCAATGCCTTTCTTCTGGGCAACCACACTGACCTAAGAATTTCTATTAAATTTCTATTTCTATATCTGCAAACATGATGCAATGGTGCTCAGTTACAACTGCACAAGAGAAAGTCCACGACTGAGACAAAAGTAAATGGACCACACAAGTGAAAGAATTTTCAACTTTGAGATGTTGAATTAGGCCAAAACCAACTGTCCAAACTGTCATATTTAACCATTATTAATTATTTAGCCAATTGGAGAAAAATATATCAAGAGCTTGTTAGGTTGACAGAACTATTAACATGAGGAACATCCCCCATAAGTCAGATGCTGTTTTTTACTTAGAAGAGTTGTTAATCTTTTCCAGGAGCCCAAATGCTCACACATGAATTTTGAGAAGGCTGAAGCAGCAGAACATAACTGAACCAAAAATTTTCTTTGAAAAGAGCAATGCACATTCCTGGAATGAATAATTCCTTCTTTTCTGTTCTATTAATTCCTTCTTCTTGACATTCATATTTCTATCATAAATCAGCTGCAATTTTCTTTTCCCACAAGATGAAACCTGTGCTAGTAGACAAGTTCATATTCACTGTGAATTAGTGAAGCATCCATGTAGCTTTTTTTTCTTACAGATTATTTTCACAGAAATTCCTTTTAAGCAAGGTAGAAGCAAGTTCTTTTACAATGCCACAGCAGCAATTTGTTTTGCTCTTTTAGGTTCTATTTACTGAGCTAATAAAGACATTAATCAATTAAACATAAAAAGTGATTTAAAATTTAAAACAATCATTCTGAATTCAAGCTACATGTATGAAACTTACATGTTGCTTTTGCTCCCAGACGGAGCTGAAAAGAAATACCAGATCTGACCTACAAAGCTGCTTGGAGGAACTGTGGCATGACGTTCTGCTGCTCTTCAAAAGTAGCAACACATTTTGCTGCTCTTCAAAACCATCTATTTGTTCAGGGTCCCTTTCAGACTGAGAAGATATTACCATTTTTCCTAAGGCCAACGTGTAAGGAATTAAAAATAAAATAAGAAAATAATATATGAAACAGTGGTTGGATAGATACTATTGCAAAAATCTATATCCCCACATCCCTATTGCCAGCGTCACAGTTTGTGGAACAGAGAACAATTCAGTATTTCAAAGGAAGCCAATAACCATCATGAGAGCTCCCATGGGTGACATTACTTAATGTGCAGTTTCATCTTCCAGAGGAAAAAGGAGCCTACAAGGAAAAACTATTTCCATAAACAAGGGTCTTAAAAGCTGAACAGAATAAAGGTTTTGGGTAAGTTTCAAAATTTGGGCACTTCTGTCTAGCAATCCTGGTCATGCCCTTCCTCCCCTCAAAGCTGGGGAATAATTTAAAGCCAATGAAAGCTCAAGACTTTGGGAAATGCAGATCTTGGGGAGCACTATATCAAAAGAGGCCAAGAGGAAGAAGGAATTTCTTTATTTCTGTATCAGACTCCCCATGGCTCTGTCAAAGCAGCAGCAGCAACACTTTACACCCTCCAGAGCACATACCCCACAACACACCTCGTGAGCGACTGCATCCCTGCCAGAATAAATGTTAAAGCAGTTTGTTACTCCTCATCCTCCTCTTTGATCATTTCAAAGCTTTGAACACTAACAGACTGCTGAGGAGAGAGCTACCAGCACCGACAGGGAGAGAGGATCTGCTACAGCTGATATGCAGCAGGCAGAGACAGCGTGCAAGGATTTCCAAGGGAGGAAAAGCAGAAGGAATTGCAGGCATTTCATCCTACAAGGATCAACAAATCCCACAGACAGACTGCAATTGCATGAAATTGCTCTGCAAAAGGAAATATGAGAGGAACAGAAGTTACCTGCAATTTCACAGTTCTCATTGAAATGCAACCTACATTTTTAGGAGACTGAGGGAAAAGGGCATTATTTATGTCTATTTGGAGGACACAGGGAAAGCAAGAAGGGAAGGGAGGAAGATTCTCTTCTGCCAGCTTTGAGACCAGGCAAGTGGCTTAGCTAAATAAACAAGGTCTTCGAAAGATAATATTTTAAAACTATAAGCAAAATCTGCATTCCACTGGCAAAGCTGTAAAACTTGCCTGGAGACTACACATGGTGCTCTAATCACTGGCTCCTCAGAGCTGACCCATAAAAGCCGGAGCAAGTTACTGACAGATGAGCTAAAAATTTCTGACTGGCTTTTTGGAGGAACAAGCCATGGATTTGTATTTGGAAGCTATTCCAAAACTGTTAAGAGTCATGTAGAATAAACAGCCTTTTGCTCTGCTGCCAACATACCAGCCCAAAAGCTCGACGAGGTGACTTCATACAGAGACAGAAAGGCTCTGTGTTTGTACCTACTGGAGCTTGCACTAAATCCCCCTCTCTGACACAGAGGAGCTCGGTGCCAGGGAACAACAATGAATTCACAGGCCAAAGGCTCACATCTGCTGCTTGGCTTTGAAATCCTTCCTGGCTTTTACAGACTTAAATTGCAACGGATGCCAGAGCCCAGTGCCACTTGGAGGACCCCACTGATCACTCTGTGGCCACAAAGACCAGCCTGGAGACCTTCACTGCTCAACAGCTTCAGGTTCTGAAGTGCTGCTCCCCACACATGGTTATGTTGCCAGCGCAAGACCTGAGTCTCCACAAATCTCTGTAGGTGCACACCTGCTGGGATTAGAAGGCTCAAGGTGCCTCCAAATGTTAAGCAGGAAAATAGGAAGACAGGTCACTCCACAATCCACAAACACAGAATCATATGAAGCACAGAACAGTCTGGGTTGGAAGGTACCATAAATATCATCACACCTGGCATGGCAGGGAAACCTTCTGCTAGGCCAGGATGCTCAAAGCCCCATCCAGCCTGGCCTTGAACACCTCCTGGGTTGGGAAAACATGCTGGTTTTTTACTGGAAATGAGACTAAATACAAAACTATCTCCTGTGTAAGTCTGCCCAGCAGATCCTGGCAGCTCCCTGTGAAATGGAACCATCAGCTGTAAGGTGTCCTCTCTGAACCCAGGTTTCAGGACCAGGAAAACTTAGTTACCAAATGAAATGCAAACTTAGTTACCAAATGAAATGCTGTGAGCAAGCATGAACAGCCTTTCAGCTGTGACAGGAAACCAGACACAGGGTAATTCTTGTCTTTATTCACACATCATAGACTGACTGCAGTGACTTCAAACACTTGCCTTTTTTTTCTCTGCAATGCATACCATATCATTACCCCCTGAGAGGCCACTTTACACTTGGCTCTCCTGCCTCCTTTCTCCTACTTTGTTGTATAAAGTTATATGGAAAATAACACCTAAGTGGCTCCACATCCTGCAGGGAAGTAGCTTAAAACATCACTCAGTCTTTCTGAAAATTTTCATGCCACTGCAAACAAAAAAAAAAAAAAGTCAGTCATTATACCTCAAACTTGACAGTTTCTTTTGGATTGAAAACCATAAATTAGGTAAAAATATTTATTTATTCAAACACATGGGTTTTCTTTCCACCAAAACACTTCTGACAGCTGCAAAGATGACAGTAACCTGTGATACCTTCTCTGCATCACCCTTGTGGCTGTCTTGTTATTTCTAGAAACCCACAAGTCACCTCCTGAAAAAGCAAATCATTCTGTCCTAATTAGAAACTTCTGAAGACAAACTTCAATTGGGATGTACACTTCCCACACATTAAACACTAATTCAGAAAGCAGGAAGCCCTTCTCAGCATGTCCTTCACATGAGAGGTAGAAGACTTAAAAACACCAGGTTTAAAACCCAAGCTAAAACCTCTGCTGTTTAATAATGAAACACAGCAGTTGCATTGCAGCTTCTAGAGCTCTTCTAGTAATAAATAAAACCCTGACTGCAGCAGGACAGGTTTTGAGCAGCTTCCCCACAGTTGCCAACTTTTACAGGACAGGAATTTACCCTCTCAGTGCAAATGTGGGGGTGATAAAATTCTTTTCCTCACTCACCTGCTAGGAGGGGGATATAACTGCATTAAAGCCATCCCAGTCCCTTTCCAGGGCTGCCACTGTCTTCTAGTCCAGTGATCAACCACACAGTTTGTGAACAATCAGGTCAAAATACCTCAAGTGCCACAGGTTCCCCATCTTCATCTTTGTTGGTGGAAAACAGGAATACTAACTGGGCTGATTTAGCTTTTCTGCAGCAAACTCTCACTGCATAAAAGCACCTCACAGTCAAGGTGATTCCCAACAATGCAGGTGCACTACTGCTGGACAAGCAGAAGTGCATGGAGGAGAAGTGAGCACTTCAGAGCCTGTTACTCTCCTCTGATCATCTAATGCTGCTCAGAATGCTAACCTGATCATTTATTAGGGATGTCGCAATTCTTGCTAGGCAAGGCAAGGACTACCAGCAGCCAAAACACTAATTTAAGGCCTATTAATAACTTAATCTCCAAAGGCAGTTAATATTTTCATTTGTGGCAAAACTTCAGTTGCTTGGTACACTTCCCTGCAAAAACAGAACTTGTCTGGAGTAGGCTAGCAACTAGATATGACCCCATTTGGGCTCTAAATTACTGATGCAAAATTTTCAGGGCAGATATCCAGTGATTCAAGATCAACAATCTGACATATTTTTTTTTTTTGCCTTTGTGCTACCAAAAGCCAAAACTCTCTTTGGGATTTTTTGACAGCATGTGTGGTTTAGGCAGCCAAAGCACTGTGCCCTGAAACTAACAACAGTAAGAGTTACATAAGTACAGTTTCCTAGAAACACTTGCACTCTCAATTTTCACCTACTTAAAGGAAAATGACAAGGCTGTAAGCCTCACAATCAAAGTACTGGTTCATCACATGGGGACAATTTATTTTTTACCTTCTGTACAAATCCCTAATAAGGTAACTCCAACATGTATTTTTATTTAATTAAACACAATCTCCTGGTAACAGAATATAAGACATCTTTAAAACATTCTGTGTTGCTTCTAGCAGCATGCAGTTGGAGTCACACAAATTACTGCATTCCCCCCTTGCTGCTTTCTGATGTGGTATAAATTGGCATAATTCTGCTGAGTCCTGTTGATTTACACCAAAGGGCGGCGAATCCACATAGTTCCAAGCTTTCAAAACAAGGCATAAAAAATATATTTGATGTGCCCCACCTGAATAACATTGGAGGCAGCTATTGCCATTGCAATACATCCCCTCCCAGTCCCCTCTCCCTGCTGTCAGTCATGGCCAGCACCAGAGGGGTCCCTTTGGGCACCTAAGCCCCGTTTCACAGCAAGCACTAACTGCTTCATTAAGGGCTTTAATCACTTAAAAACTGCTAGAAGTAGCAAAGGGGAAAAGCATACAAGTTCCTCTCTTAAATGTAATTAAGGTGTGATGTTCTGCTCTTGACTAGAACTGCACAGGTAGAACTCGAGGTTTCAAAGCCCTCCTTGTCCTGATGCCTCAGAGCATTCCAGCTGAAAACTCTGTTGTTTACTCTTTAACTTTTAACTGAGAGGCCCTGAAATATAATCAATGCTCACTTTTGAAACCCTACAATTTTAATTACCATTTTCAGAAACCCTCTATCACATGTTTTATGTACAATCAATGCTGACCCATAAAGGGAAAGCACTCTCACATTTTGGTATACAAGAAGTTTGCTCTTTAAGAAGAAAACAATCAATTACTGATCATCTAACTGCCTCTGTGTGCATATCCACTGCTCTTCTGTTATTGCAAATTAGACATGATTATGTCCCAAGAAAGCAAAAATGCTATAAAACTCCACTTCTGATTTGTTCAGTATAAGATTTTATTTACATTGTTACTTAGGGGGGTAGACTTCTTTTTTTTAACCTACACAAAGTATTGTTCCCTGTGTAGTACCTAAGGGGGCAAAAAAAAAACATTAAATCTTGCAACACCACAATTTGATCAATGTGTTTTGACACTGCTTCCTTCTAAATCATTCTTAATATACTGAGATCTGAATGCATGTTGACACATCAAGATACAATTGTGTGAGAGTTGTCGTGCATTGAAGAAAACTCTTCATATATGTAACTCTGGTTTTAATATGTTGTAGCAGATTATGCCATAAGAAGCTTGTCATGCCCAGATTTTGTGCTTAAGTGTTACTTTTTATTTCATCTGAGGCGTGGGGATCAATCTGCAGTCCTTTCAAAGAGGCATTACAAAGTATTTCTGAGAAAATTACTGGCTTTAAACACACAAGAATAATGCTTTCCTAATTAGCACCCATAAATAAGAGGCACAAAAAGCCCAGTGACAGACATTGAGAGAAAAGATGTGCCAGGACATCCACGTTCTTTAGTTTTAGTTCATCACAGATGTGTTGATAAAATGCTGAAGAAAAAGCCTACCTTAAATTTCTGTTCAAAATCATTCGTTGAATTTTAAAAGTTATGTATTTGTACATAAATTGGTATTATGAGGTACATCTCAGCCAACCTGCTCAAATCAATATCATTTACACTTGCCACTCAGAGGAGATGAGCTAATGGGTTCATATATGGAAATAAAGACTTAAAAATAGAAAGCCAAACTTCTTATTCCCTCTTCAAAGGACCCAAAACTGTACCTCACATGCAGGCACTTGTATGGCAGCAGGCTAAAGAACAGCCACCCTGTGGTAACATGCAAACCAGAGATCTGCACAAAAATGGGCAGCTAAAACAGAAAGGATGTGTAAGTACACACAGGCTATGGAACACTAAACCGAGCACAAAAATTTGCACAAATTTTACTACTTAAAATAATCAGGTCACAAAACCCAGTGTATTCTCAGAAACAAGGCACAAATCATAATAAATACTTCAATATTTTTTGCAGCCCAAATGATATCCAGCTGTGCTTGAAGTCTCATTACTCCCTATCCCTATAAAGTCAAGTACAGCTCAACCAGAGCAGGAGAAAAAGTCATTTCTCTTCAGAGGAGAAAAGAAAGAAGAAAAATGAAAAGAGAGCTGACCAAGCTTCCCTCTTTGAAGGAAGGTTACAAGTGAAGAGAAGGCAGCAATAGGGTCTTGGGCTGCCTGGTCAGCAGGCAGGCACCAGCTCCAGCCAGGAAAGCAGCAGAGCACTCCTGGAGCCACAGCAGCCTGGCCTGGCTCTGCAGGAATATTCCACTTTTTACCTTCTCCTCTTGCTCCAGCACTGAACCTTGCATGTTAATTCCAAGAATCCTCCTTATTTGATAAATGCATTAAAGTCTATCGATTTTCACTGACTATGAAAGGTCAAGTCAAAACAAAGCAGGAACATTTTGCAATGCACAGGCCTGTAAAGCAGAAAAAACTCCTAATGAGAGTAAGTGGTTCCTGTGCAGATTGAAGAGAAACTTCAGCCAGACAAATTCATGTCTAGTTACATGGATATAAGCTGAGAGGAATTCCTTGGGCCAAAACTTCGAGCAATACTCTGTAGTCTCATCCTGTGTTTTTATTTGCATACTCAGGAGACAAATTTTAATCTCAAAAACTCAGATGTTATTAGTATTTGTTTGAAGGCCAGGAAAGGATGCTCTTATCTTCCATTGTGACCTCCTGTTCAATACAGACCAGAAGATGGAAGCCAAAAGCTTTGCCACCAATCTCAGAGTGGAATGGGGATGAAAAGTGATCCCCTTCCATACTCAGGGCATCCCAGGTCAAAACAGGCAATGGCAGGGAAATGAGAAGCAAGTAGGTGCCTGATTTTTAATATCTGTGATATGAAATCTTTCATACAAGCTAATTTATGGAACAGTTACATTTTCTTTTTCCAAACTTTCTCATTCCACTCAAACCTACCCACAATGAAAAATGATGTTGTGATTAGAGGCATGCTTAATTACTTTCCAGCAATAAAATTTTATTAACCAAATCTTTATCCTAGCCTGTATATTTTCTTATTTATTTTTATATATTCATAAATATTCAAAGCCATTAAGATGATTATTAATTGCAGCAGAATGCAATTAGGTGGCTTCCCACAATAGCAGTCTTTAAAAGTGCAATGTGTATTCACTGTTTTTCCAGCACCTGGCTTCAATTATTTAGCTCTTTGAGGATCTCTGTTATCATGATATAATGAATGTTCTCCTTAAATAGCATCGCTACCTGAAAGAAAGAGCACTGATCTATTACTACATTAAGCTCAGCTGCGTAGTGAGTTGTGTCATATAATGAAACCTTCACAAAACTGATTACCTGCAGAGCCTCACATTGTTCAAAATGTTACCAAGTCACATTCCCTTTCTGGCCACAAAGTTGTCATCTTTTCCTTCCCCCAAATAATTCCTCTTTAATCTTTTCACAGACTTTTACACCTGTGCTACGTCTTTTTCCGAACTAATATTTTAAAAGGTGCCGATCAACCACTCCCATGCACACTGGATGAAAAAGGGTGTGCTGGCAGCAGGGAGAGACCATTTATAACATTATGGACATTGCACACTATAAAACACCCAAAATCTCGTTAGCAGACTGCCTTTTCAGGAGTTACTCCTCCAGAAAGGAAAACTCTTTCTGAAGGTCAGCAGCCTGACCTCACTGATGTTTACAGCACTGACTTCCCCAGCAGCCACTTAAGGGAAGCTTTCAGCATCTCGCCTCAGTAAGTGGAGGCAGCCCTCATAAAGGGCAGGATATTGTTACAGCTTGCAAGAGCTCACATTAACTTTTAGCCTAAGTGGTAAATTTTACCTCCAAAATGATCATTTGTTTTTGAAAGCATGCGCTTAAATCATTTTAGCTTCGCCTGACCTTGCTCCCATTCCGTGCTCCTCCCTCAGGTGTCAGCGCCCACCCCTCCCTTACACGCCTATTGCAAGAACAGAAACGCTAATTCAGGAACATTTTGCCCAATTATATTGTTGTCCTCTCCATTCAACTTGCTAAGGGAGAGGCCAAACTCAGGGCGATGAGGAAAGCCACAGCAGAGTTCTGGGGCAGCACAGAGCTGCCGGAGTGAACTGTGAGCGAGGCAGCTCACGGAGGGGACGGCTCCCAGGAGGGGATGCAAGGCAGGCAGCTGCCAGCCCTGCATGAAGCCAGCAGCAGCCAGGCACAGGCATTTAGCCTGCACCATTCCCACAGCAGGACCGCCTGGGAGACATGAAATGTGGCAGACACTCCTGGAAATCTCCTCTAGTCTCTCTTGGCATTTGGCAGTTTCATTGGTTTCTGCTCTGGTGGCAGTAAAGCCAGCTGAAGGCACACCTGGGCTCTAGGGAGCATTGGACTTGAAAAAATTTACAGCATCAGGGGTGGTGCTGCTCCCTGCATGCAAAACACAACTTGTATTTCTTATAAAAATTCTCAGACATTTTTCAGCCTCTGCTGTGCAAAAATCTTTTCTAAGCAGCTCACCTACCACCGATTTTCCCTCTGTGAAAATCTGAGATGTTCCTAAAATAGTACCATGTTATACTGCAGTGCTATCCAACTTGGATCCTATAATCCCCTCCAAAAGAGGGGACCCTGGCACTGGTGCTCGCAGCCCACTGACAGCACAGGAGGCACCCACAGAGCTGCAATTTCAGGAGGAAGGATTTAAGGACGTGATTTGGGGAACCCTGTACATATACAAGAGAAGAAGGGACTTGTTGTGCTTCACTCTAAATTGAAATGTAAATATGGTTTTTTCCTTGTTTTTCCTTGTTTTTTTCCTTGTTTTTCAGTCAAAATATACTGATGCACTACCTCACACAAGATTGTAATTTTAGAGCTGTGTAACTTTATCAAAAAAAATCACATTCCAGTCAAATTTTTTCTTACTAATGCTCCCTGCATTAGTCAAGAAGAGATAAAAAAAAATCAAACAAAAAGAAACTCTTACAGAAATCTAAACAAACAGAAGAATAATAAAAATAAATTAATAATCCTATCTGTTTGCCCTAAATACTTATTTAGTCACGTGCCTCTTGTTTGGGACAAATACCTGTTCCACAGAAACCAGCCTTCAGGAGGGGGAACAGACATTCCAGCCACTTTTGTATCAAGATGGAGATCATCCAGCCAAAATGCATAACATGAATAAATGCAGTGATTAGCTAAAAGGAGGCAAGTGAATTGGTAGATAGCATTCTTACTACAACAACTATTTTTTTCTGTGTAGCACAAGAAACCAAATTTACTTTCCAACTTGATTCATAACTTCAGAACTAATGCAGCAATTAGCTACAAATTGACAAATGTGTCTTACTAGCAGCCAAGATTTTAATTAAAAAAAACAGTAACCTTAACACAAAGCTTTTAAAGTACTTTGGGAAATAAGGATCTAGTAAGAGGTTAATGTTGTTAAATTTTTTTTGCATTGGCATATGAAAATTTAACACATTAGAAAAGAACTAAGATGAAACAGAATGCTTTAATCAAATCCTAGTGACATCATTTTTGCTGAAACAATTTGGAAAATCAGAGAGATTAATGCTGAAATCCATTAGTAAGATAGCAAGTGAATGTAAACATACTTTCTGCAATTTCTGCTGATTCAATTTTGAAAATCTACAAGATTAAAACTAAGGCCTACTTATAAGATGGCAAGTGAGCACAAAGTTATTACTCTTCAAATCACAGAACTTTTATATTACAATAATCAATGAGAAATCACATTAAAGCTGCTTTTCACATTCATCCGATTATTTGGTAAAGATGCTAACAAAATTCACTCCCTCCTGTTACAATAATATGAAACAAATATAAAATTATCCAGATCACAAAAAAAAAAAAAAAAACCCACATTGCAAGGTACCAGTCAAAACCCAGAATCAAACTTGTAATGCAATTCAACAAAGTATTATTAAATTAGGCCCAACTATGGAAAAAGAGAGTTGGTCCCTAGTGCTGCTGTTCCACACCCTGGCAGGCCAGGATGCTGCTGGGAAATCAGCCAGGCTGATTACTGTTATAAGAAATCTTTTATTTGGCTCCTCAAACTGCTGATGTCAGCTCCTTCCACTCTTAAAAGAACCCATGTTAGACTACAAATAAGAGAACAAACAGAAGGATTACAGGTAGGAATGAAGGAGAAACAAACCTATTAGTCTAATAGGAGTCCACACAAATTTTTCAGTAGGGCAGTTAAGTATATCAGATGATAGAGAGCAAGAGAAAGATGGGGACCCTTCTTTGGGATCATCAGCAGAGGGTGGGGATGGGCCACAGAGACCTCAAATTCAGCTTTTCCCCCTCCCCACCAGGCACAGCCAGCAGTGCAATAATCCCTAATCCAGACCCCAAAACCCCCACACAATTCCTGCTTCCCCTTTGCCTTGCTGCAGAGCAAAAACCCAAATATACAGCAGTGGGGAGCCTGAACAGCCAGGTACAAATCACCTGGAAAGATACAGCACCTAACAGCTAGGGTAAAAATGTGATCCTGACTTCCCAGCAAGCAAAGGAAAGCAGCTGCTTCGTGCCCCAGAGCAGCAATCAGACCCCCACTGCCGGAGCCCAGAGCTTACAGCAGTGCCTGAGCAGCCTTCCTGCTGCCCAGGGACCCTCCTGCCTGCCTCAGACCACAGCAGAAATCTGCAACAAGAGCATATTCTGCAGTTTATAAAGCCTCTGATAATTCCACCGCTCCCTGCCCTCCAGTCTGAGATTGTGGATTTTATTTTTCTCTAACAGCGCCTAATTAAGACACAGGTTCTGGCTGGCAGCCTTGAGCGACCTTTTTAAAGGCCTGAAATATATTTAAACTCAAAGTCCCTGGCAAAGGAGGCCTGGCAGGCTGCTTTTACATGGGCACACAGGGCTCAGCCACAGCAACACCCCCACAGACCAGATAGGATGAAAAGGGCAAGCCTCTCAAAATATGACTGACTTTGAAATTCAGATGACAGGGCTTCTGTACACAGGGTCTTTGACAGTTCTGTAACACAGCAGCTCTGGTCACCCCTTGAAAAAAAATTCATCAAAGTTTCCATAAAGACAAGCTTTTCCAATTCTGCATTCATAACTTTGCTAAAGGGGTCCAGGGGCTCCAGAGCCTTTAGAGGGAGCGAGCAGATTGAAGCAAACCCATCAACTCCTGCAGCTGAGAGCAACCAAAGTGAGCCTTCTCCTCCTTTTTTCACATTAAAAGTGCATAATTAAATAGAATGCATCAAATCCAGCCATGAAGCAAACAGAACTCAGAACATAGAGCTGAACACAAAATAATTAGTTACAAAAAGTCAGCTCCTCAGAAAAATAACATAACTGGATTAGGAAACTTTATTAAAAGTCAAGAGGGGGGAGGGTTGATATGATGATTTAAGTATTATTACCCAAGCTAAACTTGAAAACCCTGCAGCGTGTAGCAGAGATGAGCAGAGACCAGCACGGGTGTCCCAAGGCAGCTCTGTGCCTGTCACACCCCACATGGCACTGCCCCTCTGCTCCACTGCTGCAAATTCTCAGTCATTTAAGGACATCAAATATTCAGGGGAATGTAAAACATCCCAGTGAATCACTACCCTATGCAGAACGCCCCCAGGGACTTCTCATCTTCTGACTGTCAGTTTAAGCCACGGAGGAAGATGAAGAAGGCCAGAAAAAGGGCCAAGGAAGATGTGGGCAGCTGTGGAAAGGAGCACGATGTCCTGAGTAGGTTTGGAGCTGTTTGGAGCTTTTCTCCCAACACAGAGCAGGGAGTGGGGCAGGGACTGCTCCAAGCACCTTCCTCTGCCCAGCTCTGGCTGGAGCAATTGCACCCAGCCACAGGCAGAATTAGCACAGCTCTTTCACAGATCAAGGCACGCTGCAGCTGAACTGGAAAACTACAATGAAATAAAACAGGACCTTTGTTTACCTCAAGCCTGACATCTTCATTTTTACTGTGAGATCTTCCATTTTACCAAACCAAATTTGAGTTGAGGAAGCCCTAAAACAAACCTGCAAGGAAACCACTTAAAAATCATCACACACCAATAACAGAATGAATTGAATTCCATGTCAGGAAGAGATGAAAAAGGGCAAATATAATGGGAACCTACTGTTTCACACCAGCTTGTGAAATGTTCAGCTGTGTCAGAGAGAGGGGACTGTGAGGGTATTTACTGCCACTATGATTTCCTGAATTAAAACCCAGCACTTACAGGATCACACTGGTTTGGTTATCTTTTAATTCACTGTGTTTTTAATCACCCTTAAGTCCCCACATTATCACTTCAAAGCACAAACCTGAGTTCTTTGATACCTTACAGCAGCACCTCGTGCACACTGTACACATGTACCTGGTCCCTCGAGTGCTTCCCACCATAAATAAAGTTATTAGAGCAGCTCTTCACTCACAGCTTAGGGCCACACTGCACCAAGCCCTGGACAAACAGGCAGAATAGCCTCTGTCCTGGGCACCTCATTCACCTACTCCTCTTCTCTTTCATCTCACTTTAACATGGCAAAACCAGCAGTTCCTATTCCTGTGTCTGCTGCAACACTGAACACGACATTAGTTGTTAACAGCAGCTTTAACTCATTTTGTCTAATTTGAAATCTCAGGTTAAACAGAAAAATCTAAGTTTTCAGTAACTTTTTCCTTCAGAAAGTTTCCAAGTTAGTGAGATCCATTTAAAAAACAGAGACAAAAAGCCTGAAGGGCATAGACGGAAAAGAAAATTAATACATAGAGGCTGTAAGGGAATCTTATGACAAATGTAACTGAAGCCAGACCACTGAATGAGTAAAAACCATCCAGCAAAAACGATTGTGTAAGGGTAAAAATAAAGTGTGATAGTCCTGTCACCTTTGGGGCTCCAATGGATGAGTAATGAAAAGTCCTGGCTTAGAGCTCATAGAAAACAGGGCTTAGAGGGATCTCCAGAGGTTATCTGGTCTGTCTCCAAACCCCACAGCAGGAGCAGCTCTACAGATATCATTCCTGACAGATGTTTTTCTAACACCTTCTTAAAGACCTGCAAGGATGGAGTTGCTACAACCCCCATAAGCAATCTAATGGTATATTTCATCCTAGAAAGTTTTTGTCACAAAAGTAAATCTGACTTGCTGCAATTGAAGCCCATCCTTTCTCACCTCATCTCCTATGGACAAAGAGTGTTTTCCCTTCCTTGTGCAGCAGGAGAAAAAGGCAGGAATGTTGTGACAGACTCAACCACCAGGTTCTAATTTTTGCCACTGCCATTCCCTCTACTCCATTTGGTTGGTAATCTGATTTTTTGGATGGCATACTAAAAGTAACATGGTAACAGCATAGAAACTTTAACTGATCTGTCCTGTCTACAGACAGCTACTCTTGCACACAGGAGGACAGGACCTGTTGGGGTCAGTCCAGAGGAGGCCACAAAGATGCTCACAGGGCTGGAGCACCTCTGCTGTGAAAACAGCCTGACAGAGTTGAGGTTTTCAGCCTGGAGAAGAGAAGGCCATGGGGAGACCTTCAAACCCCTTCCAGTGCCTAAAAAAACTCAGAGAGCTGAAGAGAGACTTTAGAAAAGGGCAGATAGTGATGGAACAAGGTGTAATGGCTTTCAGTTGAAGGAGGACAGGTTTAGCTGAAAAGGAAGTAATCCTTCCCTGTGAGGGTTCACAGGCACTGGCACAGGGTGCCCAGAGAAGCTGTGGCTGCCCCAGCCCTGGAAGGGTCCAAGGCCAGGTTGGAGAGGGCTTGGAGCAACCTGGGACAGTGGGAGGTGCCCTGTCCATGGCATGGGAGTTGGAGTAAGATGAGCTTTAAGACCCATTTCAGCCCAAACCATCTTCTGGTTCTATGTGGATCCTCTCTTCTCTGTAAAGATGAAGGGAGCATCATGATTCTTCCTCCCATGAGCACAGAGCTGGTAACTCTGTGAGGACATGGAGTGCAGCAATTCTCAGCTCTCTGACCCTTTCCCTTTCAAGTCACAGGTTCTTGCCAGTAGACAACACTAAAAAATGGGAAGGGGAAGAAACAAACAAAAGACAGAAGCAGCTGTTGACCATGTTTTCAAGGCACAAGTCTCTAGGTAACTACAGGAAAAAAAAGCCAAGTCCTCCAGTCAACTGAAAGCTGTTGGCTTGATGCAGATACTGCCTGGGAAATGACAATGGACTGTGTTGCACAGGATCTCTTATCTGACCTGCAATATTAGGGCATTAAGTATGAGTCAAGCAGGCTTTTGAGAGCAAGGAAGCAGGAGCTGGTAAAAGATATATTTTCTTAATAAACACAAAATTATAAGCCAGTACTTTCTGGATATTTATACAAGGCAGTAACACCACAGGAATGAAAGCTGTGGGGGTCTTTATATTTACTTGGTGAGCTTTCTTTGTGTGCTCAAATCCAAACTTCACATCTTCAGTCTGTTCTCCCCAAATATGCAGGCATGCATCTTTTCTAGGATGACAGCTCAGATCTTTGCTTTATCACACCAGTCTGACAGCGGAGGTATTTCTAAAAACCACTAAATATCTTGGAATTCATGACATCAGTACAAGTACTACCAACAGGAGAATTCCTGAGGGTATCTCTGACTCAAACAGCACTTTTTTTGTTTATTAATCCAATGACCTGCTCTGTTTCCTAATGCCAATTAAATATCCAAGAAGAGAGATGAAGGAGGGATGTAAAAGTTGTTCCACTTCCCTTATGCCTTCCAGCCAAAAGCTTGTCCCCTTTTCTGGGCCTTTTATAGTCTAGGCAGGTCTCACCAGCATCACCAGCCAAGGGAGAGCTCTTGCCTAAGGAACTGTCTGCCTAAACTCCTCAATTTATTACAGCTTACAGACATCAGGGAGCAAAGAGGTGCAGTCAGCAAAGGTAAGTTGCAGAAGAAAGAAAATAAAAACCATTCATTATACACACAAGCCTTGACTGCAGAACTGAAAGTTATGCAAAATGAAGGGCCCTGATTAATCATTAATTATACCATGTATCTCTTAAAAGCCATACATTCACTTTACCCACCTGAAAGTCACAGCCAAGATGATGTGGTCACTCAATATCACAGCTTCAAAGCACACAGTAACAAGTTTTCCCCCTTCTGGATCAGTTCCTTCCTCTGATCTCTTTAGGTACATTGACTTATTGCAATTAGGAATACACATTTAGCAGAATGGAAATTAATGGACCTACATAAAAGGAGTGCATGGCTCTCTAAGCAATCCCAATGCCAAACTCCTTAGTAAGGAAAAATTTCCATTCAAAGTAATGGGAATACAAAACACTTTAGTCTTGGCTCTTTGGGATTGATCTTAGAAGAAAGCTGCTTCTATTTCAGTACCAAATCAAATAGCCAGACTTTGCTAAGTGGTAACTCTACTTTTGTTCTCACCAGGTGCCAAGCCCTGACAAAAAAATGTGAAAGAAAGTGGGTTTAAATGTGATGCCATACCTGTGGTGTTCAATGACTGATCTTGAGTCTTCTGGGGAAAAAAAAAGGAGGAAGGAAACAAAAACCTAACTGTACTTGTAGCCTGCTTTCCTTGCTTGAAAGAGGACTTCTTTCACCCATCCAAAAATTAGACCTGTCCCACTGTTCCAGCTAAGAAAAAGAGATCAAATGCCATTGCCATGAAGACATTGATGGGAGCTTGGACCCCACTCATCAAAATCTTAACTGGATCTTGACATGCTCAAAATTAGATGTTGTTTTAAAAATAATTTTAAAACCCCAAAACACAAGACTCCTGCCACATTCTCTGAGCTCTTTTCAGTCAAGACTTGCCTTTGAGTCAAATGTGTCTCTTAATTAACAACTAGTCTTTCAAAAATTAACAAAGGATAGCAGTACTAAAGGCTATGGATGCTACAAAGAGAAACAAGAATAATGTTGTTAGCTTTCTGCTATGCTAGATGAGACATTACTGTGCCAGAGGCACAAGTAATGGAAATGTACTTTTATATAAATCTCCTTTCTTTGCTTGGATTATTTTAAATGACTCCACTACAGTGTATATTAACCTAGCCACCAACCTTCCTGCAGTCAGCTTTCTTTTTACAGTTTATTAGGAACACAGCCACTGAGGAATCACCAAAGGACAGTGAATATTGTCACACTCTTCCCTTTGTTTGTTAAACACACAGAATGGCCGCACAAGAAACTGAACAAACAAAAAAAAAAATCTAGGATGCAAATCTTCTGTCCCTGTGACTATATATTGAACCCTTTGCATCAGATCTGACATAGGAGCAGAGTTTCCTCACTTTCAGCAGGGCAGCAGCACCCTTGGCCTTGGCCAGGGGTTACAATGGACAAGCACCTGAGTTCTTCCCCTCTCCTCCCTAAACTGACTTGTAAATGGCTTTTTTCAGAAGCTGGAGCCCACAGTGTGATGCTCAAGCTAAAACAGATCAGGGGTCAAGTCAGAAATACATTCCATACTTCTCAAAAACATCTCTTACTGCTCCTTCCTACTCCATCCCAGAACTGTGCTCAGCACTGACCAAACACACAGCTACAATGCTACAGGGGTGAACACTGCCCCTCCTTTTCCCATATTAAAGTTACATATTGCAAGGCTTCACTTCCCCAGAAAAGTACAACTGTGTGAACACACGTAATATTCAAAACCAAGACCTAAATATCTTATTACTTTCTTTTCCAGTATGTTGCATTCAACACTTTTCCTAATTTTCCTACCCTAGAGCACAGACAGCAGTATCCTACTTACTCTGTGAGGGTACAGGGGAAGTTCAGCATTTAGCAATGGTGAGAAAATTGGTTTAGATCCCTGAGGGAAGGTGCTGTAGAAGTGCATTCAATTCAGTTGTAATTCAATCCAGTTTGCTGGAGCTGAAAGAAAACAAAACACTTTCAAAGTTAAAGGGAAAGCCAGCATTTGTTTTATTTTTATATGTGCATGTACATATATAGACAAACACACATACATAAAAATATTTTATGTAAACATATATTTATGTATGTCTGCATAATGTATTTTATTTTTGTATGTTGGCACATACACACACACCCCTACACCTGCAAACACACACAAAGCCTTAAAACTTTAGGAAGTGAAATTTCTAAGTAGAGCACTAAAAGGACAAGGTTAGCATAAGGCAAGTTCTGCCAGGCATACAGAAGTAAAAACTGCATGGAAAAAATAGTTAAAGGCATTTTCTTCTACTATCATCTTTTTTTTCCCCTCAGGATATGAACAAAAGCAAAGCAATTAAATCATTACCTTGAGGAAAAAATACCCAGTAATTGTGCTTAATCCTCTGAGTTGCTATAATGAATACACCTAATTTACTTTAACTAAGAGAAAATGTATTTTTTTCCTCCAAAGCTGACAAAGGTTGAATTCAAAGAAACCAAAGTAACTCCCACTGTACTTTCCTCAAAAGAGAGGGAAAAAATAGCCCTGCAATTATCTAAAGGTAAACAACCACAAAGGCCCACTGTAAAGTGCACCTGTGATTTATAATGCTCAAGAGCTTCCAAAGGGGAGAGCCTGCAACAAGTTCTCTCCCCACCTTTACCTGCATAAGGCAAATTGCAGGGTGGGGACATGAGTTCTCCCATTTAAACTCTGCAATATCAATATTTTGTCCCTGGAAGTTCAGTTCACAGCATGAAAACTCTCCAGCTGCACTAAACAAGGCAGAAGAACTGGTTCAGACAAGCAAATTACCTATCTGCTCCTCTCTGACCTCCAGCACCTTGCAAAAATTGGGTGGAGGAAAGAGCTGCTGGTGCTGCTGCCAGCAGATCTCCCTGAGCTCCTCAGCCCTGGCAGAATTATAGGGGCAACTTTATGGATGGATGAACTGCTCTGGAAGAATCTTTCTAATGCAGCTGACACAAACAGGCTTTCCTCCAACGCCAGGGAAGTGTGTCCCACATGTTTGCTCCTCCTGTATAGGATTTCTGCCGACAGCCCAGCGACATTTCTGGAGGGGAGTTTCTGACCAAGAGTGGGGCAGGGGTCAGTAAGTCCCGGGGAAACGTGAGTGGGTGGGGAATATCCAGAACCAGTTTCCAGGCCAGACCCTCTCCAGGGCACTCCTGCAGAAATGTGGGCACATTTTTGTGGGGTATCAAAGAGCCAGAGAAGCAAAAAACTCATTTGTCTCCGGGAAAGATTGCTGAGCTAGGACCCTTCCAGAATTCTTGGTTCAACATTTCAACACTCATTAATGCAGTTTCCTCAATGATAAAGATGAGCATTTTCACCATTTTTAATATATATCAACTAAGCACATGAGCATTTTCACCACTTTTTACATGTACCAACTCAACACATATATTCCCTTGTTTCAGAGCAAAATGGCATCAGTGCTTTTACCCAGAAATTCAGGAAAGGACAGGACAGAAAGGGCAAAGGTTGCCAAAGGTCAGTCTCTGAGATCAAAGGGAAAGGTGACATAGGGAACATCTCTGCTCAATCCCTGAAACCTCAGCACTTTGCACTGAGATTTAGTGCCATATGTACTCAGCAGTACATACAGTGTTGACACAGCTTTTATTTTTAAATAAATAAAGGCCAGAAAGTACAGATTTCCTTAACTCTCACAGGGCTTCAATTATGCAGTGCTGCAACTACCATGTAAGCATATTTCCAGAGCTTTAGCATTTGACATTTTGAGATAAAATGTCATGAATAGCTTCTCCATCTGTGCTCCTCCACCCCTCTAGTTCAACTTGAAATCTTCTAAAGCATCGACCACTGGCTGAAACTATCCCTTTCTTTTACTTTCTTCAAGTTTAGGATCAAAAACCAGACTTCAATGGTGTCTTGCAAACAGTTTGCTCTAGGTCTCATTTCAAGAGCTTTTTTTCTCTAGTCTGCCCACTACACTACACTAAGGTAATCAATGATTTTTCTGCTCATTAAGTACTGCTGGTGGAATCACTCTTGCCTATCAGGAAGATTCTGCTGCTGTTTGCTTCTCCTGCCTTTCCTCTTTCTAGCCCAGGACCACAACAGCCTCTGAAAGAAATCAATGGCCCCTGCTCAGGTCACAGCATTTTTGGCCTTTACATTGTGCCCAACCCAAGAGTCTCTCAGCTGGAGACTACAAATTTCAGCTTCCCTTGCTTTCACTCTGATCTCCTCATGCTCCTTAAATCTATCCTCATTTGCTATGCCCTAAGCAAGAAATGAGAGGCAAACAGGAGGCACAAAACTCAGTAACAAATTGAAGTGAGCTTCTGTGAACTCCTGGATTGCCCTGGATGTGAAGCAGGGACACAGGAGACTGTTCTGTCAAGTCAAGCCAGAAGGGAAGAAGGGGAGAGGGAGTTTAATGGTATGGCATGGATGTAACTGGTTTCTCCACTGGCACATGGATTTATCATCAAACTGAAGGAGGGCTGTCATTAATTTTATCACACTCTTCTGGGCATACAGTTGTGGTGAACCCACCTCCTGACAAATAGATTTCAGATGCATTTTCTCTGCCTGAAGGAGAACCTATATCCCAGCCACCCTCTTGTTCTTATCTGATACAAATATGCTGCTTTCCAATTTCACTCTATCTTGTCTGTACTTTTATCTAGCTTTCCTCTAATTGTACAGCTCTTCCTGAAAGGTCAATTGTTCCTCATCCAGCTGATGGCCTCCCAATGGAGTCTGAACTGATTATGAGCCCCTGCCTCCTTTTAAGAGCGATGGTGAAGATGATGTTTGGCATTATTAAGATGTGATGTCCTGTCAAGGATGCCTTCACAACTGGAAGAGCTAATGTGACAGCTCTGAGTTTGGAGAAAAAAAAAAAATAATGAGAAGAATAAAAAGTTGCTTTTCTTCTGCTCTTAATATTTGCCCTGTGCTGTCAGGCTGCACGAGGGGGTCGTGCTCGCATCTGTTATCCAGGGCCCTGAAGGAATCCTTCAGAAGAGTGACTCTGCCTGCAAAGCAAACGCGAGGAGTTTGAAGATGGCATGTGGAAAGCTGCCGTGGGTCTTCCAGAAATCAGAAATCTTGGCTGTTCCTCTCCTGAGAGCTGACCTGGGGCACACGAAACCACAGCGCCTGTGAAACACGAAGCAATCACACTGAACTCTTGCAGCCATTTGCATTTTCAACAATTTCTCTTCAGAGAGATGCCCGGTGCCTACGGGAATATTTGCCTCTGTTCGCAGCTGACTTTTAATCCAAGTTAGAATCTGTTGGCTCTTCTTTTTAAGTTGGCAGTGAAGTCGTAGCTCTGTTAGATAAATGGTCTTTTCTGTTGCTTCTTGTATAAAATTCCGGGAAGATGTGGCCTCCAACACCAAGATGTGGTCCCAGAACACCAGGGCAGAAATAAAATAGTGTCAACTATTATTGAAAGTGCTCAGCAAATCCTACTCTGAGAGCAGTTCTTGAATAAAAATGGTCAGTCTGGCCAGGAAAAAAAGTACAAAATAAACTACAAATGTTGAATCATAATGCTTGAAATTCAGAAATATGTATTAATCCTTCAGATTTGTTACCCTGATGTCTAGGATTAATTCTTTGGTTTTTGTTTTGGTTTGGAGATTTTTTGTCACATGGGGACTTTACTAAAGTGCTCAATTTTACATGTAAAAATAGCTTAGGACATATGTAGAAGTACAGCAAAAGGAACATTTTCTAGAATGCAAATAAAAGACTTTACAGTTTTGATACTGTTTTTTTTCACTGGGGAGGGGTTCATGGGATTTGTACTTGAACTTCTTCTAGGTATTTAAGCTCATAAATACTACTGAATATAGTAACAACCTCAAAGTTGCTGGTCGCTAGAGTTAATGTAATTAACACTGAAAGTCTTTGCTGATACAAATTAAATCAGATTGTGTCAGAGTTCACAGGAGGCAGCAAACCTCAAAAAAGCTGATCTGTCCTCTCTAACTGAGGTGTGACAGAGCACTTGTTTCCATGTAAGAATGTCATTAATAGATGTACTGCCCACTGCTTTACTGAAGCACTTTTAAAAGTAAAAACAGGGCAGTTGAAAATACATCTGCTTCCTTAAAGACCCTCAGCCCTCCCATCCAGCAAGGCTCTAAGAAAGGTGAAAAACCACCTGGAATTTCACCTAAAAGCCTCCTGTCCTACCACCACTCCAGTCACTACAGCAAAATACTTTTCAAACTTCTCATCAGATGAAAGTTAATACAGATTAAGAGATTACACAATACTGGAAGAGGGTGGCTAATCAATCTGTTTCTCAAAACAGGGTAGTTTTCATCAAAATTAGAATTAAGGGGGAAATAGCCACCCTAGAAAGTACTGGGATATGAGTCTGGACTCCTCCACTCGATTCTGCCATTCCTGCAGATGGGAGCATGAGAAAATTCAACATCTACATCTAGTAGATACGTTGAATTATTCAAAAAGTAAAGTGCTAGATTTGGGTCAAGAAAACAGGACCAGAGGCCAGGTGTCAGTGCTGTGGTCAGCAGAGCACAGAATGGTGACAGCCACAGCAGAGCCTGCACTGCAGGCATTGAGCAAAGCTTCTGAAATAAGACTGTGTTTCCAGAGAAACAAACTAGGTTAGGAGTTTAACTCCCCTTAAATAAATTGCCTTTCTAAATGCAGCAATGGCCTTTTTCCTCATCCCAAATATTACAAGTTGCCCACAAACCCCTGCCCTCTGTGCCAAAGGAGTTATCTGTCATATTTTTTTCTCCAGAAACACATCAAAATGGGAAAACAAGAAAAAAAAATAGCTCACGCAATATTTTCAACTGGTTGGACAGTTTCTTACAAACGTGGTATTTTAAGCTTTGTGCAAGAGGAGTTTTTTAAACTACAGCACTTTGAATGTGCAGGTATTAGCAGGAATGTGTCTTCAGTTAGTCTCCCAGACAAGAAAGTGCGCTCGACACAAATGACGAGAGTGTCGTGAAAATCAAACTTCTTTTTTGCCATTTTACAGCCACTTGTCTCAAACTGACACAGTACAGGCTCTTCACTGCTGGCATCAGATGGGGTACCAGCATCCAGAGCAGCCTCAGCAGCTGCTGGATGAAGAGTTTCTATGATTACACCTAAAAACGTCAATCGTTCACCACATTCAGTATTCAGGTTTGTTCATCAGTTACTAGTAACATCCCTAGCTGAGCTGAAAGCATGTTCTGAGTGAGGGCTGGGGAAAGGAAAGCTTAAACAGTTGACAGCAGTTAGAGATGAAGCAGACTATGCTGTTCTTTTCTGAAATGAGGGTGCAGTGATTCCAGCAGGCTTCCGAAACAGAAGAAGCCGTAAGATTATAGAAACAGACCTTTTCTTCTAGTTCTTCTGACAGCTATAATTCTACATTCCTCAGCCCTGTCTTGCAATTAAAAGGGGAAAGATATCAGAAATAGCTGAAGAAGCAAGAAAACAAGAAAAGGAAAATAAGCTGATTCCAGCTACTCTTCTCTTCTCCGTGTGTGCTATACACATTTCATTATTAGATTAGAAGCATCTTCTAGCACCATCTCCACAGGCTTTGAAATTGCCACCATAAAAGTACATCACAGAAGTTATTTTTAAACTGTGGATTTTGTTACAGAGAGAATCTCATTTTTAAAAATTTAATGGAGGGAAAGCATTTATTAGAAGACTGTGACAGCTGAGGGGAAAAAATATTCATCATATTCAGAGAATACAGAAGAGAACCAACTTGGAATGTGTTCTTGCTCTCTCAGCCTGAATACCTCTCTCTTCCCTGACTGGTGTCAAATATGATCAATCAAATTAATTCTGAGCATACTAAAAAAGAGTTTCTCCAACTTATTTGGCTCTAAAGTCTCAGCTTCTCCTCATCCACACTGAAGCTAAGACTGCCACCTACATGAAAAGGTGCTGGTTCCATATGCTGGAATGCAGGTGGATCTCCAAGAAGTCAATCAATCTGATGTTCAGGATGTACCAGTGCCTGTAACATGCATCAGTCTCGAGGCCAAAATGAAAATAACAGATCTCTTGTGAAGGCAGTGCCTGCAGCCACAGCCCTTTCCCACTTTCACTGGTTAGATGCTCTTCAATCACCCTCATTGCCCTGCAGGGGAATATCTGCCCCCGTTGTGCTGCTCAACACCACCACAGTGGTTCAGTGCCCTCAACAACAGGTTAAGAGGGAAAAAATGTGTATCAAGCCAAACTCACACTGAGCTTGGAAAGTCCTCAGTTACCAAAAGCAAGTGAATCCATGTCCTGCTCAGGTGCACAAAAAGGACAGAGGAGAGGAAAAAGGGCCACATGCAAGAGGAAGGATAAGACCAATGTTAAATGGGAAGGGAAGATCTTTCCTAAACACAAGCAAATAAACTTTCATGCATTATTTAGGGACTGTGCAGTCAGGGATGGGTACACCTCTTCTAGAAAGAAAGAAAACATTCAATGTTCTCATAGCTTCAAAACTGCAGCATTGCCCCAGGGTAAAGATCCAGGGAAGCAGCTGAGGGGTGAGGCCAGTTAACAAGTCAAACAGCACAAGAGGAGTTTAAGGTTTTATTTTTTTTATAGACCAGATACTTCTCCAAGGAATTGTTACACCGAACTGGGTCTAGGTTCGGGAATTGTGCTTAGTATCTATAATATGCTAAACAAAAAAGGAGGGGGAGGAAGGAATTCTTAGCATAACAAGTTACCACAGCCACATTTAAAAGAAAGCAATCCACAGCTGAAAATTACTCCATTTCTCAATACTGTCCCATTAAACCAAACCTTTGCTCAAGAATTTATTAATCCCACCCCCCACCCCAAACAGCACTCTGCAGTTTCTTCATGCACAACCCAAGCAACACTAAAAAGAACCTGTAAAGGGTCAGGAGAAGGTCCTAAACCAGAGCTCTGGCAGCAACCCAAGCTGGAAAAGACACTGACTGTGCACAATAGCAAGTGAAGACAGCTTTTCCCCAAAGTGATATTTTAATTCAGAAAAGAGCCTTCACTAATCTGAGGGTTTATTATTATCTGTGTAGCAAATGGGACTGCAGTTGGTCTCCATAAAGCATTAGTTTCCTACAGGGCATTTTAGACTGCAAATGATAAAGGACCAGACCTAAACCAGAAGTCTGCTGGAATTCTGCTCTTGCCTTTAATTTGATTTAAGCATGCCAAAAGGCAAGGAATGGAAGCGCAGCACTAAAAGACTTTGGTGGAACACAGGGTGCAGGAGGGATCCCCTCGGGCTGGGATCTACACAGGGACCTAAATCTGCACCAGACCTCCCTCCTTCCCTCCTGGACCGATCCCTGAGCAGTGACTGGGACTCTGGGAGATGCAGCAGCTGCACCTTGACCAAGCTGCAACACAGGACACTGTCAGTGGAGCCAAAAGGCTGAAGGACAGTTCTGCATCCAACACATCTCCTGGGCAAGCAGGGACTCACTCACTAGAGGGGCTTTGCTCTCTGGCCGTGATGTTTTCCTGTGTTCCCACAGTTACCAGCACAAGTGAATTCCCTAATGGAAGGGGCTTGGCTTTGCCAATAACCAGCTCTGGGCAAGGCCTCTTCTCCACAAATTCTCCCACAGACAGTGTAAAGTGAGTGAGCATCTCTCAGTGTGCACCAGGACAAGGACAGGCACAAGGAAACAAAAATCTTTGTCATGGATGCCAGTATGACAGAAAGAGCAGTAACTGCATTGGGAAAAGTACTCCACCATGCAATAATAAATAAGTATAATCAGCAATACATATGATTTCCAATCTCTCACAGGTGGAGATACTAAATACAAAGATGACACCCACACACACCGAGTTCTGAAACCCAGTAGTCACAGGGTTAAAAGGGACTGCCAGCTTGGTGTAAACCCAGCACTGATGGTCCACTATGGCACCCATCCCACACCACTTCCCCCCCAGCCCTCCACTCAAAGATATGCATTACAAAAGAGATTTCTTCCAAATCTTTTCCTGTGATGAGCTTTACTGAAGAGGAGAATCTAAAAGAAAGATAAAAGCAAAGGGATGTGCGTTATAAGAGGTCAAAACCAGATACCACGTACTGTCACTGGGTTCACAGGGATGCTTCATTATTAGGTGCTTTTTTCCTCTTCTCCATCTGTACTTCTGCCTTTTTCCAGAATGCTTAAAGGTACCAATAATGAATTTAAAACATATGAAATGCAGTTAAAATGTATTTTTGAGCTGTTTGGAACTGAAAGCAGAGTGCCACAGAGTAGCCATCATTAGGAAAATTGCTTAAAGAAGTGTTCTCACTTATGAAGAGGACTGTGAAGTCTTTAAGAGTCTAAAAATATTCTTATAGAACTTGCCAGGTAGGAACAGCTAGGTGAGAATTCTACAAAACGTGCTCTTTCAACCTAAAATATGTGAGCTGTACCTACAGGCTCTTCAGTTAATGTTCTCATCAACTGAACTACAATTAAATCCATACATTGATACCTAGTGGCTGAAGTGGAGGTGAACTGCAAAAACTGCTCCCCTCTGGGCTGATGATGGCGAACACAAAAGCTGATTATCCTTCCTAAAGACTGCCACTCTGCCTTCAGGGTCTGCAATTCTCCTTTCTTTAGGAGAGAGCAGCTGTTCTGCTTGGGATTCCAGTGTGTGAGCAGACTCCCTCTGTTTCTGACTATCCTTTTTAAGGATGGGTCAGAACTGCAGCAAACTCCCTGAACACTCTTTCCCATCGAAGATGAGCGAAACTTTGCCAGGATTCAGCCCTCTTGCTCTGGAGGAGATCCAGCCAGGTGTCTCATCCTCATGCAATCTGCTCATCTCCACTGACTTAGGGAGCAAGCTCACCCAAAATTTTGCAGAGGAACGCACCCAGGGAAATCAGTGAGATTTAGAACTTTGCAGAACCGCTGTGAATTTGGGAATAGATTTAAGGAACAGTTCAGAGCCAAGGTTTCAGCTTGTGATATGTGCATCACGACTGGAGCTATCTTCCAGTTAATCCCAGAGATACATCCCTAAACCAGCCTGCACAGGAACACCTTCCAGCACCAGAGATGGCAATTCCCACGGGCAGTGGGTCGTGCCATGTCTGTTCATCTGGATGGCACAGAGCACTGCCAGCATGTCACCATCCTGTCATTACTTGTCACTGTGCAGAGCTGCATTAACCACAGTCAAGTCCAAATTATTGACAAAACATAAGAATAAAAATTTACAGTATGACTCCAGTCTTTGATATGAGCTACTGCACAGATTCTGCCCATCTGACAAATCTGGACACTTCACCAGCAGTTCAAACACTTACCCATGTTCTTACTTGAGGAGAGTCTTACACAGGAAGAAAATATCGTAACATATAATTTATGCCAGAGAAATTCTCTGAAAGATCAAAACCTGATGGATAAACAGTTAACATTCAAATTACACAAACCATGAGGAGGAGCACAATGTACTTACTGAAATTAAATGTACCTGCACTCTGGATATAAATCCAGCACCAGCTATTTGAGACTCCCTATATTAAATTTTATTCATTAAATTGAAACAAAGATTATACTGATAAAATGCCAGACTGCATCTGTACTCCCCAGCAACAATACTAGTGATAATTCCTGTTGCTCCTTTGCTAAAATCAGTATCCTTGTGCTTTATTGCAGCTGCACCAGACTTTTCACCTAGCCAAGTCTGCTCTGCCAGTTGGCATTATGATCCCTCCAAAAATAAACATACTTGCAGTTATGCTTCTTGGCTCAAGAATGTCCATTTCTCTTCTGTTTATGATCAGTGTAGTTGCTAACACATTGCCAGCTGTCCTGAGCCACCCCACAGGGTACAGACAGGCACTGAATAATTGCAAGGATAAGATGCCTTCCCCTTCCCTTTTTTTTAAATGTGCCTTTTGGAAGTGTTTCTTCATGGCATTGGTTTAAGCAGAGGGTGGCTGTGTTTTAGAACACTGTGTTCTGTTAAAACCCAACAACTGAATTGCCTGGTGACTTTTTCTGGTCTGTATCGTGTAAAATATATGGGTGCTTGGATTTAAAAGACATATCCAACCTCCCACCTGAGATTTAAATTTCAGGAGTCCCTCTCCTGCTTGGAGATGTTTAATATTGTGTCTTTGCAGTGTCTCAAATCCTTAGCAGTGCTTAGGATCACACTTTTTTTTTTAAGTGCTACTACCACAAACACTAATAGGAGTCATCTAAGCCATGTTTCATGTCAAAACGTCTCCTAAGCACTGAGGCAACTTTGGGCAGCACAGAGTGTTCAGTTTCATGTACTGCTCATTAAACAGGTAGGGTCAAACCACGGAAAGCACAGTAGAAGGCACTCCAAACACACCAACATGCTAAATGGAATATTCATGTTAAATAAAACAACTAAACGAGCAGTACAGAAAAGAGAAACTCAGGAAAGTATGAAAGAACCACCATCAAATATGTAAGTGATTAAGATGAGGAAGAACAACAGCTGGTCCCTGTGTGCACCAATGATTAGACAAGAACAACTTGTTTAATTTATAGAAACAGAGATACAAGTTCACTGATAAACAGAAGAAGGAATAGTTTGGTCTGCTTGATTTGGTATTAAGTACAGACATACTAAGGCTTTTGCTAGTCTGACTCTTACTCTTTAACACATTCAAGGAGAGGGTTTTTTTAACCAAACATTACTTCCCAGAAATGTTGACCACTCAGCCCTAGTGCAGCGATGACGATAATGAACAACCATTTATTTTGAACCAACTGTAGGAGCAGTTTTACTTCATGCTTCAGCTGAAAATTATGAAATACACTTCCATACAGGAAATAAGTATGGCTTGGAGACAAAACAGATAACCTGCTGCACTCTTCTCTCAGACTTCTCCAGGCAGGAAATCCATCTGAGCCATCCACATTGCTGAGGCTCTCACTATTGTTCCTATGCCAGTGGCTCTCTCTCAGTGGCACAGCAGGACCTGCACAGACACACAGACCATGCTCACTCTGCCAGATGCCTCTCCAGAGAGGCACAGCCCGAGGAGCAAGAACACAGCACAAGAAGGAATTTCTTTTTTCACGTGTGATGGCACTGATGTGAATTCCAAACTTAGTTTCCACTGCGTTTTCTTTCTCCCAATACACCTAGTGCCTCTTCCATCCTCTCACATATCAAGGCTTCCCTGAGATGAGATACACATTTGTAATTTCCCCTTTCCACCCAAGTCTCATAGCCCAGACATGGTTGCATAATGGGTTCAAATGAGAAAAGGTACAAGATGCTGATGCTTCGCTTGCAGTTACAAGTATTTTTTTTTTCCAGAAAAACAGCACAGGAGATAGTGGGCCAGATGCTTCTCCAGACCTACTGCTGTTTGCCTTCCATCTCACAGGAAAAATGTTTTAAGAGGATCTCATTTGAAACAGATACAGAATCCTTTATGCGGCAAAAGATCCTTAACCAGATCTAGTCCAACCATTATCCCAGCACTGCCAAGTTAGTCCATGATCAGAAATTCCAAGATAAATATAATTTTGACTTGAAATGGCAGGTAACAACTACTGTTAATAAAATCCAGGGAACTCAAGTGTGCCAAAACATTTGTCTGGGTTGTTGTATTACTTTCTGAGCTTTTAATGACCCACATTTCTAAACACTGATTCTTCAAAAGAGGTTAAAGAACAACAGCATCACTTTAATTTGCAGGTTAGGTAGATAATACACGATAATATCATAATACCTCAACTAACATTTGACTTCTCTTGTTTAATAAGAAAGAAAAACAGACTGTTAAGGATGCAAATATCACATTCATTTGTGCTTCCTTTCCTTCCTCTGAACCAGTTCCTCATAGTATCATCAAGCCCTGAAGAGAAGATCCAGCAGCATATTTTGTTGCCACAGCTTTTCTCAGAAACATATAATATCTTTTTATATGATTACAGAATTCAGTCTTAGCATGACCATGAAGTAATCAAGCAGATATTTAAGAGAAATGATTTATTAGTGACTTCAAGGGACTGAAAACCTAGCACTGAATAGAGCTTTTATCACTGAAATGCAGACAGTAAAGAGAATTACTCAGAAAAAAACAAAACAGAACAAAAAAACCTCCCCAAACACGAAGTATTTTTTCTGGACTGGGGAGAGGCACAAAGGTTTAATGCAAAATCTTTGAAGCATAAATCTCAAAATAGAGTAACATTTTCCTCAAGTTCTGACTTTATACCATACCTCATATATACTTCCTGAATTTACCTCTTACCTAATCCACAAATCAACTATTAACCAAGCTACAAAACTATTGAAGTTATAATGGAATACATTATTTAATGCAGAAATATCTCAAAGGACAAAATCCTGCCAAAACCTACAATGTTACAGAGAATGAAAGACCAAAAATAATTCGTATGAGACAAGTGCAGCTCACAACGACAAATCACATTAGCTGTTGGCTTTTCAGCCAAAGAACACCTGAGCCATCGATATTTTTAGTCTTAATCCTCTTAAATTTTTAAAATAATATAATAGTTATGCTTGATCTAAGTTAATTTAAGCTTTAATTAAGCAAGAATCCCTGACAAATCACTGTTATATGTAAAGGAATGAGCATTCGAGACAATTTGACATTTTTCACAACCATCACTTCCCAAGTCTTCACTCCAGCAACACAACTGCTTCAAGAAGCCATGAAATACTTTCAGAGAGGATAGCTTCGGGCAGCAGGAGAGGTTATCTGGGATACAGCCCCACACATCAGCACTGTGCAGTTTCAGTCAGACCATCACTCACAAGTCAGAAACTCCTTTGATGCAGCACAGGATAATTAATGTGGTATCTCCTCATATGGCCCAGGTGACACAGAGCATCCCAAATGCATTTAACTCTTCAGCCCAAGCAGGCATCACAAACAGAGCACCAACTCAGCTGAGTAGTATTAAAAAGTATTCCCAAACACAGAAGTGCTCACATTCTTGCTCAGGAAAGCTGAAAATAACCATTTGCATTGCTGAACAGCAGTTTCAATTAAGAGCTCCATTTTCCCCATCTATGAGCAGAGGATTTGCTTCCTTAGCTCCCATTAATGTCAACAAGGTTGGGCCTACAAATCCCTACCTGAGGTGGAATACTGGCATTCCCACTGCAGCACATTTTCCCTGAAGTTAAAGCACAGCAATTCACTTTATTTAACCTCTGCCCATTTTGTTAACTTTCAGGAGCTTTAAATGTAAACTTTAAAAATGATAAGCATTACTTTGAGAAGAAAATACATTATTTTGCTTTTTTTTGGTTTTTAATCAACAAGCACGACCATCCCAATAGACCAATCATAAACCTATTCAAATAAGAAAACAAATTTTAATACTAAAGTATGTAGATAAGTCAAATACAGCTTATAGATCAAATTTTGAGATGAAGCCCTTCGCATTCCAAATAGAACAAATATTCCACTAGTTTCTGTGCTTATTCCCTACCAGCTCAAACAAAAAGAAAAAATTAAGCTGATGCTTCTGAAAGGTAGACTAAGCAACAAGAGGTATCAGCAACACCTGGGTAAAAATAGATATAAATTAAATACTTAAGTATTCTGGTCCCAGTCAAACTAGTCAATGCAGGCAACTCTCAGCCTGCAGTTTCACTTGTGCTCCAGGTCACCCTGAAGTTCACTATGGGCCAGGTAATTCTCTGGTACAGACCACAGACACCAACAAACATAAGAACAATAGAGGCAAAATCCCAGAGACCAGTTCACTATCACCAAAAGCTTCCATTAGAGCACATCTAATGAAAGACTGTGGGTTCAAACCAAAAGGGAAGCAGTGCAGACACGGGGATGGGCAAAAATTAGTACCAACACCATCACACGGGGAAAAACCTCCCCTGAGCAGCAATTCCATGAGCTGGAACTCGGCTGCTGGGCCAGTTATGAGGCCAGGGTGGCTCAGAGCAGCGTGAGCTGAGAGCCAGGCTGGGCTGGCTGGGGCTCTGCCTGCAGCAGCTCCCGTCCCGCCGGGACCCCGAGACACGCGGCTGCCACAGCTTGTCAGAACAGCGCCGAGAACACTGGGGACTTCCATCTGCAAGAGCCTTTTCTATGCTAATGACTTCCTACAGATGTTTTGAAATGTTTTAACTCTTCTGGTTTGATTGAGCAAGACACTGATGGCGTGATTTGAGGGAACTGCAGCAGGAGCGGCAGCAGGGAATGCACCCAGGACCTTCCTGGACATCCAGCAGAGAAGGAAACTCCTGTCTTCCCCACAAAAACAGGATAGGATGAAAGATGGGACCAGTGGTGGGGCAAGAACACCTGTTTTGGTTGCACCTGCTTCACCCAGATCAGGGAATTTCCACTCTGTACAAAACCTTGCCATTTTGAACTGACTTTTCAAACAGAGCAAGAAGAAAAGGTCAACATTTCTATAAGCCAGAATGTTTTTAACGTTGATTCAGAAGTATTGACATCTCCCTAACAATATCAAAACAATCTAAAACATAAATATGGTACTGCATAATAAATCAGAAACTCAAAAGGAAGTCAAGCATAAAAGCAACACACATATAAACAGCACCCAAATCAAAACAAGGGCTGAGCATGACATGTGCCCCCAAAATGCTTGATTGCCCCCATGCATTTCCAGAGGCTCCTACTTATTTCTTCTCCATTTCCTTCCTCACACTGCTATTTGTCCGTGGCTTGGCCTTATATTTTGTTCATAATGCAATGATGCTCAGCCTCTAAAACCCAACTGTCCTATTACTGAAATGTAATACTCTCCTCCAGAATAATTCAAACCTCTCCTTCCAGTTTTACTATTTCCTTACATAATACATCATTAAAACTAAGTGTCATAAAGTTGTTTGGGTTCTTTTATGCAGAACAAAGGTGGTCAGAGAATAATAGACAGTAAGAAATCCAGCCATCTTCCTCCCTGTTCCACATGCACAATCTTCCTTTTTAACATGACTGAGATGCAATGGGGTCAATGCAACACAATTTCTGTGTACAGCTAATACAGCTGGGAACAAATGAGCAGGCTTTTGGGTTCTGCATGCCTTCACCAGACATTTAAGCTGAGTATCATCAGGCTCTGTGGCTCTTAATAAAGGACAATGAAGTTATCAATTGAGGGTAATTAAGAAATCAGTTCAAAAAATCTAAAAAAAGCATTGCAAGACTGAATGGGGGAGGATTAGTGTGAAGGGAAAAGAAAGGGAGAATGTGTGAGATCAATAAGACTGTGAAGGACAATGCCATAACACAACAGCTGATGAATAGCAGAAGCCTCTGGGACCAGTGATATCACAGGAGTCTCTCACTGCCATCAGTGACAACCTCGGTGTGATGTGTGGGGGTGACTTGTGGCACACTAGGTTTGAGAGTTACAAATTAAATAAGAAATTTCTAAAAGGCTCACAGCCTTTTTTTTTTTTTTCAGGTGTGCCCAGTGAAGCTGATGAAGATGCTCAGATCACTCAAAGTGCAGCAGAACCAAATCAGCCAAACACAGTCCAAGCCCACAGAAAACAACATTTTAGACTTCTCACATAAAGCAACTTTTTTATTCCCCAAGAAAACCTTCCAATGGGTCTTATTAAGAACTTGAAATAAGGGAAGGATTTTTTTTTAAATAAACTTTGCAAATACAACTGCACCAAAGCTAAGGAAGAAACCAATCACAAGCCTGACTGCATGTGTTTCAGCATAATCTTCAACACTGCATTTGCACCACTGCTCTCCCTACAGGGACTTCACTGCTGTCTGAATTCCCACCTTCCCTCCACACCTCCAGGAGTTAATGAATCATTCACATGGTGAGATTTTCTGGAAAAGTTAAGTAAGAAATTCTTCTGGGTGGAAGGAGTAAGTTGTTACAATAACAAGTAATTTACTATCTGAATGCTATGCATACTGTATCATCTTATTTGTATTTCACAGTTAATCTCCCAGCTCACAAAAGTTTTATCGGATTGGAGGCATGTGCTGTATTCCCCTTTATAAAATTTTACAGCCCCTTGCTATTCTCAGGGCTTGTTTTATAGGCACAATTTGCTGCTTTAATCTCACCCAATTGTCATATTCTAAATCACGGTGTATAAAAATGTCTTAAAAGGAGAGATGCGCTGAAGGGTAGTACTTAATTACACTTACTGCCTGATTTAAATGTTATCTGTGCTTTGCCAAGTGCCAGGCACAGAGTAACCCAGCAGAGCAAATCTGCATAAACCGATACAAGTCATTATTGGGCTTTTAATAGCAACCCTGTTCTCCTGTGCAGCATTCTGATGAAGGTGTGTTCCTCCTCCTCCTATCACATTAGCTCACAAGAAAATTAAGTAAGGAGGTTGAAGAACTGGTAATTGGCAAGGTCTCTCCAGTCACTCTTTGCTAACTTATTTATTTTTATCTCCTTGCAGAAATCTTTGTCAAGACAATTTTGCTGGTCACCTTCATGAGTCTAATGTGTCCTAATGGAACTGAAAAGCAGAGTGCATAAAGCAAACAGAAAATCCATTTGTTCAATGGTTTCCTATTCCTTTTATAGCACTTCCACTCCAGAAGAGTTTCTCTTTACACCCTCTCCCGCCAGTTCCTAGGAGTCAAACAAACAAACCTGAAAATACCACCAAAATGTCAGGCAATTCATGTTTTGATTTTTGACTTTTTTCTCCCCCACCCAAGTGAGCACAGCAAGGGACTGATTTGCCTCTGCACTAACTACATTAGACATGCAGTTAAATTCTCTGGCTCAGGGGAGCAGAAACACAGCTTACAGTACATCATATCTAAATACTTTCTACTTCATGCTCCAATCCCTGCTCCTACCACCCAGCAGAGAGCTCAGTACAGGCCCACTTTAGCAAGATCACTCTGAACTTAAGGGAAAGCAGGAGAGTGACCATTTTGCTTAGATTCATTGCATTTAATGAACCAGTGGAGGTAGAGTAAGTACTACAACTCTCACTGATCAACCCAGCAGCTTTATTTCCGGCCCAATACCACCAGCATCAATTCAATTTCACTATTTATTTTTGTTGCTGTCCCCTTGAGCATGCCATGCTCGTGGTCCAGCACTGCCAAAGTCTAGACGGGACTAAACCACAGCTTTGTGCCAAGCACCCTGCAAGTCACTGTGAAAGGACATCTCTGACTCAGTCCCAAATACTCAGCAGCATTCTATTCAGATGACATTTCCAGCTTTGCACACATTTCAAACCATGCCAGAGCAGTCACAGCTATGCACGACTACTCCTTGCCCATCTATGTAGCATGGTTCCAATCATGAGATGCCAGCATTGTTTCATGCAAGATAAACTCCAACACTGTCCCTTACGAGTCTATGAAATATGTATGTGCCACTGCTACCAGTCACAACTGTGCCACCCCTGCCTTTATTTCAGCCTTGGCAAACAAGCAACTGGCAGGGGGAGGATGATGTTGTTGAGCCAGGAATGGGCAAAACGACTTCTATGATTTTAGAAGGTAAATGAATGTTTATTTAAAAGTACCTCTCTCTTTTATAGAGAACATCGTGAACATTAATTCTATTAAAGTAAAAACTTTTCACCTGATTGGTCCACTGGACTTGGGTCAGTGTGGTAGGAGATATTTACAAACAATATGAACGGAAAACAAGGTAAAAGATTGTTTACATTCTTCTCGGACCTTTTCCCAGGCAGAAATTTTTCTATTTTTCTCTCTGACTGCACTGAGAATATCTACAGGAGGAAAGAGAGGGGAGAGAAATCCAACTCAGAATGATGCTATATTTTATCCTCTGACTTTAAGCATCTTTTCTAAACTCAAGTGGTGTGAAATCCTAAGACCCCTCAGCTTCACAGAGGGCTGAAGCCATAGAATGTCTGGCAGAAGCTGGACCCCTCAGCCTGAGAAGAGATGGCAAGAGGTGGGTGCAGAGCAGCTTTGCCAGCTGAAGGTCAGTCCAGTCCCAGCAAGAGCCTGGCAGGATGACTGTGCTCCCTAAGCACTTCCCAAAGTCCAGCCAGTGGATCCCTGGCAATGTGCCTTCCTTGGGGCAGAACAAGAGGAAGGATATGAGACAGCAAAAAAGACATGGCATTGGGAAAATGCTGCTCCCAAGAACCTCATCCAGGCCATTTTCTCTTAAAATGAAAAGCAGTATTTTCCAGACCACTGGAATCTGAAGCTGAGTGAAGAACTTCACATTTCTCTCAGGGGATCCCACTGCACTTCAGCAGTGATTTCAACAAAAACCTTGATGACAAAAGTATGCAGTCCTCTGCAAGTAATTTAGAGAGTTAAAGATCAGACATAACTCCAAAGGGCCTGAGACAGAGTTATAAAACCATAGGTTTAGCAGAAGTGAGTTGCTGATTTCAGTATTTTTCATTATTATAACACACTCCCCCATGGAAAGCTCATTTGAGTAGCCACAAATTAAAGTTTCTCTGATGGTAGATTCACCTTGCTACTTCCAGAAACTTCCCAAGGAGAAGCACACTGGAGAAATGGAGCAGCAAAACCACCACGTTTCACAGTTATACCACCCTCACAGGAGGACTGGCTCCTCTGGAGGGTCCCTTTCCAACACCTCATACCAAGTTTGGCAAATTTGGGGCTTCTTCCCATCTCCTGTGAACTCAGCTTTTTTTTTTTCTTCTTCTTCTTCTTTTACTTTTTTTGAAGTAATAACATTACAGGACTAATTACTTAGCAAGGTCTCTATAAATGTATCTGCTTTTGAAACCTCCACAAAAGAACAAGTGAAATTCCAGAGAGAAACAAACACAAACTCCCTTTTAATTAAGCCCTGTGCCTCTCTGTGGGGGGTGACAGTGAGCAGATGCAGGGGGATTGCCAATTAAGATACAACTTCTTTGATGGGAAGGGTACAGCCACACACAAGAGGAAAAAGGAGAGGAATTTGCCATCCAAGTCATCTTAATTGGATGCTCGGAGAGATTACGCAGTCCCCACATTCCATGCTGCCAAAAAAATATTACTGATGCAACATACTAAAGAGCCACCAAAACATGTCCTAAGATGCTTGTTATTGTTATTACTAAAGCTACCTGTGCCCCTTACTCATCCTGCTTGAGAGGGCTGTAACACAGGGAGATAATTCTCAGGGTTAATTAGACAAAGGAACTGACAACTCTTGGATTTAATTTTCTGTTATTGATCATTATTATTCACTAAACACCAAGCATGCTTAGCAAAAACTTCTTGAAGAGAATGCACAGTTATGTCTAGCCTAAATCACTTTTAAAAGCAACCAAAAAATGAAAATCCATGCAGATAGCTAAAATAAACTCCTGGAAATTGCATGAGCCAGGATGCAAACAGAAAGTGAACCAGAGGATGGACTGATCATCTTCTGCATAACTTTCATTGTTTTGATATTCTAATATTTTTGATATGCTGACTTTTCTGTGATCTTAATGACAGTGCTGTTACTCTTTCAGCTTTGCTACAAATCTGCATGTTAACTTTCACTTCTGTTTTTGTCTGGTTTCAATTGAAATGCACATAAGCTTTCACATGGCTTGTTCCACACCTTTGTACCCCTTGGGGAGGGAAAAAAAAAAAAAGGCAGGAAACAGAAACTGCTTGCTCAGTTTGCAGCCTGCTCAGGAATCTTGATTTTGCCTCCTTACACTTATGTCTCCACTGCAGAGGACAGAGCCCCGTGCAGGGAAATTCAGGCACAGGAACCCAGAGCTGCTTTATCTGAGCCTCCTTCCCCTGAACATGATGGCTCTGTCATCCAGGCCGATGGAAACACAGAGGAAGATTGGGATTTCACTATCTCAACTCAAAATAAATGAGTGTGACAGAAAAGGAACTCTTGTCTTTGCAAACAGAAGAGGAGCTCAGCCACTACTGAGAATGGGATAACCAGGAATGTGTTCCTGCCTTGGGAAAAGAGCCCAGGCTGCAGAGGTAGGCTGGGGCAGAGGAGCTGCTCCCTTCTGGGTCTCTCCAGCTGGCAAGCCAGAAACAACAGCATTACTAAATCTCAGTTATACACAGCACAAACAATTCTGGCTTCTGTGGAAGGACAAAAAAAGCCTGCCCAAAAAAAAAAAAAAAAAAAAATCAACCCATATCTTTTCTCCATTTCTTTCTTCTCTCTTGGAAGTGTCTCAATGCCACCAGCAAGACAAAAAAGACAAAAAGTAAGAGGAAATTCCTGTGATAGATACCCATCCTTCCCTCCCTCCAGACACTTTCCCTGTGGCAAGTGCTCTGTTTTACCCTTTGGGGCTTCTTGCAATCCCCACTGCACTGGGATTTCTCTTCAATGCAAAATCAACACTGATGTCCACTGATCCCCAGTCCCTCCCAAACCACAACACTACAGGGAGTTCTGCAGTGTCCCCACATCAGAATTATCCCCATCTCTCCCACATTATCTACATACACCCCTAGTGCACAGTGCTGGCACAATGCTTATAAAAATACAGTGAGGCTGGAGCAGCTTAACAGTGTCACCACACTTGGTTATTAATCAGAATGAAATGCCCGAGAATAAAGGAAGTAAGGATATTTAATTTATGAGTGAAAAGGTGAAGAAACCTAATTACAGCTAGGTAATTCCTGCACATGGGAAGTACATCTCCTGTGACAGGGCTCCCTCATCTAGCAGAGTTCCAGTGTCTGAAAAATCAAATCCAGACCTACCAAGGTTCAAAATGGAGACAAGATGCAATTTTTCAAGAAAGAGGAAAGTGCTTCCATTCTCAGTTTCCTTAGGTATATTTTCCATCACTTGATTCCACTATCCATTATCACTTACTAGATAATTTCCAAAAAGAAAAAAAAAATAAAAACAAGAGAAAGGAATCAGGAAACAGCAAAAGACAAGCAGAGAGGAGAGGTGGGAGAATCAATTCAATCTAGGCAGCTAATTTAAACATTAAGTCAAGAAACTCAATTCCTCACATAGTCAAGAAGAGAGAATCAGGCTCTAAATTCAGAGCTTTGAATCACCCTGTGGCAGCTCTGGTGACTGGATGTGGCCTTGAGGCTCCCAAATTAGACATCTGAACTTGCATGTGTCTACAGCTATTGGCCATGCTGCTTTCAGCAAATGCTAGTGGGATTTGAACACCTAATACTGTTTTTGATTCTTGCTTAACTGTAGTGAGAACAGTTTCGAGTTTTGTCTCATTTTTTGGCAAGGGCAATGCTGTTACCAAAGTACACAATACCCTGAACCATCCACAATCATAAATTACACATTTACTACCTGCAACACACTATACTCATATATTTCATCTTTCAGCCTCTAAGAATAATACAGACTAAGTTACATATTTGCTATAAACATGAACAAAGCAAACTTCATGCTGACAGGATGCATACAAGCAAAACCAGAGAACTTGTTTTAAGGAGAACATCGATGCAAATTGCATTGTAAGAAACAGTCATCGATCAGATTCTGTAATTCCTTGGCATGTCTATCCTTTGCAACAACTCTTCTATTACTGTACAATTAAAAAGAAAGCAAATATCAAATTCTCACCTCTCCCCAAGTAATAAATACTCTCAGTCCTTGAGAAACAGTAATAAAGTTCTGAACTTGCACATAACTCTCACTGAACTTTCATCTGGTGCAGTATATTGTCACAAAGCAGAAAATGCAGGTTGTGCTCACATTATCTGTAATGAGACAGACACTCCTTCATTTTAACAAGGTACCACTGCCAATACCAGCCCTGCTGTGTAAAAAACCTGAGGCAACGATTTTTTATTTATACAAGAGCAATGAAACCCAGCAAGATCAGATGTGATAGAAGGCACCTTCCAGCACCTGGCACAGAGTGAATATTCATGCAGCACCTTTAGAAAGCAGCTTACATCTCACACACCTCATGCCAAGGCACTGCCAAGCCCTGCCAACACCTGGGCAGCCTGGCACAAGAACTGCTCACACCCATGTGGCCATCAGCCCTGCACACTTCAAGGTGGGAAATCAAAGCATTGAAATTATCAGAATTAGTTCAGTGGTTTCTCCCCAGTGAAGCATTTAAATTTTTCTGCAAGACATCACAAGTCTGAGGAAGGAAAGCTGGAGGGTTTCTTCCCACACAGATGCCAATGCTTCTGGGACCTGCCACCCTTCCATGCCACTGCAGCACCAGCAAGGCTCGAGCACCACAAACTGTCTGCACAAGTAACCCTGCTAACCCAAACTGGGTTCTCCAACTCCATGAGTGGAGCAGCAGGAATTTCCTCTCAGCTCCCACTCAGCTCTAGACCTTCTCAGAAGGAGGTGAGCTGCCTTCTCTTGTTTCTAACTCGCCTCACTCAAGAATGAGTCGCACTTCAGGCTTTATTCCTACCTGCCCATAGTATTTCCACACTCTGTACAAAGGGACAATTAAATCAGTGGTCACCTGTTGGGGGACCATAAAGTACAGCACTGGGACAAGAAGTTAGCTCTGAAATTAAATGGAGCAGACCAACACTGGCTGGAGGCATAAATAGGACACTGACAATTGCAGGTTCATCTGTAACTTGAGCACAGCTGAGCTTCTTGTGATCCCCAATTGCCTCTGTTGACTTTCTTTCCATCTCTCTGTCTTCAGGAGTCCTCTTGAAACAAACCCATGACTCCCTCTAAGGTGAGAGAAAACAGAAAAGAAAACAGGATTTTGCTCAAGCAATGTCACAGGAGCACTTCGTGGAGGAAAGAAAAATATCTTTTGGTGGCACCAGATTAAAGCCTTTGTGATTGGAAAGATGCCCCATGGAGCAGCCACCCATTTGGAATAAACGTAGGCTTTAATTTCAGGTACTGCAAGACATGAGGAGCAATGTCACTGGGCTGCCTGAGCTGCTCCAACAGTGACCTGGCACAGCAAAGGAGTGGCCAGAGCCACCCCTCCCAGTTTTGGGGACACAGCACAGGGGCAGAATGCAGTTTGCACTTGTAAATGACTCCTGCCACCAAGAACGATGGCAAAGAACACGTCAAGTTACTGTCACACTCAGGGCTCTGCCTTCTCGGGACCAAATGACTGGAATTGTGGCAATTTTATTCCTCGTGTGTGCCACAACCCTAAAATGGCTCAGGACTGAGAGCCCAGCTGCTCCACGAATGACAAAAGCTTTTTTACTTTTAACTGCAAGTGAAGCACAGCAAATCCCAGATAGAATGGAAAGGAGAACAACAAAATTAAGTGGAAATATCATTTAATTTTATGTCCAGGTCCTCCACTGACTGGCTGTTTCAATTTTATCACAAGACTTTGAGGCTGTTACAGGAGCATCAAAATCTGCTCACTCACAAGACAGGCAGCCCAGGTTTCATCTTTAAGAGGATGGTACATTGATCTACAACAAATGACCATTTTAATTGCAAGGTCAACATAGTGGACCAGAGACAAAATTCTTGATGAGACAAAAATTTGGACACTGTGCTGATCTACATCTGACAGTCCTATAACCCCATGGACAAGATTTCCCTAAGCTTTGGTGAAGAAGATGGTAATTTAGTGAATAAATGCTTTCTCCTGCCAGAGTGGAAAGGACTGGCAGCTCCCTCAGCCCTGGCACATGAGGTCACAGGCACCCACCACAACCTGGTGCTTCAGGAGAGACCCACAGTGCAAAACAAAAAAAGATCCTGGAATGCCAGCCAGCCCTTCTTGAGGGGGTATTTACAAGGGCTGCAGCTTTCTCTTATGGCTTTTCATTACAATACTTCATTTATATATTTCAGATTCTCCTGCTGAGAATATAGATAAGCTTCTAACATTACATTTTCTATAAAACAGAGTCCCAATACAAAGCTAGTGACAAATGCTGGCATCAGAAGCCTGCAGTAATGGCACTCTGTCAGGGGTTTGTAGAGCAATGAACACAGAATAAAACAAAAGTATCTTCCCAACTTGTAAATTTATTTCTGGAACCCTTAAAATATGAAATTAAAGTTGCTTCTGCGGGCATGCAGAGCCCCTATGTCTTGATAATTGTATATACAGGAATGGCTTAAGACTGTAATACAACATTTGGTTTCAGTCCACATTAGTTCTAGTGCTTGATTTACTCCTTGCAATAAAAATATTAAAGCTTATTACCATTGATAAAGTTGATCTTGTAAACCCCAGGGCGCTGCTTTGAAAATTTCCATGGTGAAATTTGGCAGTGTCATGCAGTGTAACGTGGTAACACTGTGGTGATGTGGCAGTGATGCCCATGCCTCATTTCCATCATTTCTGATTCTGACCCCACAACTATGAACAAAGCTGTAACCTTACAGTTCAGAGAGGGACAAAACCTCCCACATAATACCCACAAAATATCACACAAAAAACATACTCCACTTCTTTGTCTTCCCACAGTTGAACATTTCATCAAAAAGCCAAATGTTCAAAGACACAGACCACTGAGTTTAACTTCAGTACAAGAAGAATTGATAGAAAATATAATAAAGAATTGAACAAGTGGGTGCATGATATACCTGGAAAGAGTCAGATATTTTACAGAGAGCAGTCATGCACAACAATCTGTCAGAATTCCCTAAAGGGGTTAACAAGCACGTGAATGAGGGGACATGGTCAGCAGGGACATGCAGGTGGCTGATGCAGTACATGGGGCTTTTCCCAAACCCTTCGGCAAACAGACTCAAGGAATCTTTAAAAGAGCCTTTAAAAAGGCAGGCCATGGTGGGAGAAAAAACAAAGGTATCTTATGGACCATCAACTGAAAAAAAAAAAGGAATAAAGGAAATAATACATCAATTGTCACAACAATGAGAGGCTGTTAACACAGCACCTCAGCATCTCTGCTAAGACTTGTACTGGTCCAAATACCTATTACTGGTCTGAGAAGGGAGCAGAGAGGCAATGAAATGCCAAACTATACAGAAAAGACAGAACAATTAGGAGTAGGCAAAATTACAACTGATGTGAAAGCTGCAGAAGAGACTCAAGACACTGTGATTGGACAGCAAAATGACAGCATAAATTAAATGCTAATAAATGCAAAATATTGCACTGAAATAATGAGGTATTACTGTCCACATAGACTGACAGGCTCTGAATTAGCTGTTCTAATGCAGAAAAGAGATGTAGCCACTACAGACAGCTTTCTGGAAACATCAGCTCATCAGCAACCCAAAAATAATAAGCAAATAATTTTGGAACTTCTAGGGAAAGGTATCAAGGCTGAAATACAAAATACCATGTCAGAAACTCGTGATTTACCTGCATTTTAAAAATGCATCTATTTCTGCTTATGTCATCTTTAAAAGAAAACATATGAAGGCATCATAGGATGTAATGAATCAGAAGACCAAAATTATTTCTGCTTCACTTTACTAAGAATGCATCAGAAGTAGGAGAATATTGGGACTCTACAGGTTGAAGAAGAGCCAACACACAATCAGGTGTGATCCACACCACACACACGATGCTGGGCTACATGAGCCTTTTGTCTCACCACCTGCATTGTTCTTATTTTCTTGCGAGGCAGAACACACAGGAAGGACAATTTCTACTTCCCTGTGCAGTGTTGGTAGGGTGAGCCAGGGTATGTTTAGATAAACTGTATTAATTGGGCTGTGATCTGCAAGAGACTTCTCTCATTTCCACCTGCCCTGGAAGCAAAGATACTTAATAAGACATTGACCATTCAGCTCACAATGTGCTATAAAATTTTACCTTTGGTCTTATTAGGGTAACAAATGGGAAATATCATACAAGGCTTGAAATTATGGAGTAGATTAGACTCAAATTGCTTCGTAAGTTAGAGAAGAAAAAACACCCTCCAGAGCAATCTCCTATCCCAAAAAGGACAGATTCAAGCTAGCTGAACACTTTATTTTCTACTTCCATATGAAAACCTGCACATTCTGTTTTTTGCCTTCACAAAAAAAAACAATGTTTGTGTATCAAGAGTATACATAATCACAGCACTGAACATCTAAAATACCAGATAATAGGCTCAGGTGGGGTTGGAGCGCCCCAGGTCCATTAGACAATTTATGCTGTTGTAACCCAAATATTCAGGTCCAAACTAGATGAAAAGCCAAATTCAAGATCAGAAGTTTCCCATAATGACAAAAATCCTGGCTTCCTGGACATTCTGATGCTAAGAAAGTAGTTTCTATGTAGGAATTAATTCACATAATCATGTAAGAAACACTTCTGCTGTTTACAAAATTTCCATGCTTCATATTATTTTTCAAAAGATTTAACTATACTCCCACAAGCATCAGTTCAGCCTCACAGGCACTACCCCCCTTCAACCTTTCAGTGAAGACAGTTCATAACAGTGCTGTTGAAAATAAGAACAATGGAGACATTTAAGTGCACCGTTTTTCAATATCTGACTCAACGATAATAACTGTAATATCCTCCATGTCAGTAATAAGACAACTATTAAACATGATACTTAAAATCATTCACCTCTGGCTTCATAAAGCTCTTTCAGGAAATACCTGTTTCCAGAAAACTTCATTACTGTAACACTCAGGAATCAGTGTGTAGGTGCTTTTTCCCTAAACCAATAAAATATCCACCTTCAAGATTACTTTCAAATAGAGAAATGAAGCGTGCAATGGTGTATAACATCAGCCTGCATAAGGGCCACATCTGCTACATCCACCAGCCTGGGCAGAGGAATTCAGAAGTACCTGTTGCTCAGAAAGCAGAAATCCATTGCTGAAGCCAGACAGAAAGAAGAGGAACAAAGAGGCAAGGGGGGAAAGAGAAAAATATCTAACATATTTAATTTTCAGACAATTCAGGGAACACTTCAAATCTTTTAGTCACACCTTCAATAACCATCATCTGAAGGTAATTAATTCTTGCATGCCTGACTTCACTCTCAGTATTTTCACTGACATGAGTGGCAGGAGGATTGGCCTATTCCCTATTAGCTAACACAAACTCGTAACTGGCTCTTGAATATCTTGTTTAGGTCTAATATCTTCTTTTAAGTATCCATTTCTGGCAGAGCATAAAATAATCAGCCTATCAAAGCACTGCAGTTTCATCATTACTCCCCCAAATTAATCATGTTTCAGTACATGCAAGGCAAGCCTTTTGCAGCACACTGGTAAGCAAGTACAGATAAAAGTGGATTTCCCAGTGCCCATACTGAAACAGTAATACAGCTAATGATTTTCTTCAAACCACTAGTGCAAGCTCTGTAAAAAAAAGCATGCAAAATAATTCAGCTCTCAGGAGCAACATGTAAGCAGAAAACTGAGCTGAACCCTGTGAGGGCTATGATTTTTCTGTAGTGTAGTCAGGTTAAGAAAAGTAAATTCTTGATTCTTGAGGCCTATTTTGGCCTCACTTCTTCAAGAAGTCATGTATACTAAAAAATAAAATTTTGACGTTGCAGTATCTGTGAACTTTGTAAGGTAAAACTGCTAAAATTCAGGGTTACTGTTTTACCTGAGCATGACAGTAACAATAGTGAATTTTATCCTCCTTCAGACAGATAGTACAAGGCAGAAAATCCACTTACATCCCATTTATAGCCATAAAAGAAGTTGCAAGAGGAGCAAGGCTGCCCATGCTGCCACCCAAAAAAACGTTTATGATTTCTGCATAAACGATTCTGTACTTCAAATATAAACAGAGACATTGGCAGGTTATTTTATAAATCATGGAAAGGCTCTCAAACCCCAACCCATGGCTGTGCACTTTGTACCTGAACAACTCTTCCTTCAGCTGAAGCTCCACTATCAGATGCCACACTTGTGAAAGACTAAAAGTCAGAATAAAAGCTGGGGCGTTGCTGCAATGCACAGTTTTGAAAGACTTCAAAAACTTACTGGAGCAAGACAAACTGCTCAAGAGTCTCCCAGAGGAAGCCAGGCCAGCAGCAGCCCACCAGCTCCCAGTTAATTAGCTGTTTGCTATGGAGAAAAGAGGCTGTAGGAAGTGCCCAGTGCTGCATCCTCATTTGTGCTTCTCTCTGATCCCTACTGCAGCAACGCAGTCCCGAGTGAAGCAGAGCTCATTATCCAGCAGAGACAAACTCTCCTGAGAAGAGAGGTGTTTCTTGGGCTGTTAAACAGCACCAGCTCCATCTGGTCACCCTCTGCCTGCCCTGAGCAGAGCGTGAGAAGCCCAAGCAGGTAGGGCTGGGATCAGGGATGGAGGCTGGTCTCTGGCAGGGATGGAACACAGACCCTTCTTCATAACTGGTTTGGAAGAAAATGGAAAGTAAACCCAGAGCTGGCCTTGGCTGGATTTCCAGCACAGAGGATGGGAAAGTCTTCAGCACCTGGTCCTCTCTGGGTGACCAGCACCTCTCAACAATGCCCCTTCTGCTTTCCTAACAGCACATGCCACATTTGCCTGTTAGGCACATTTCCCTGTCTAAAAGAGAGTTAAGACCCTCACCCTCACCTTCTGTGGGCTCTTGACTCATGCTTTAAGAGAACACATTTATTTAGGAAGTGCCCAGTGCAGTCAGGTCGTGATTTGTGCAGAGGAAAGTTTGGAGCCTGCTCCACCCCAGCTGCCTCTACCAGGGCCAACAGCTTCATCTGCTCCACCTCCTCAGCCCCTCAGGAAATGGCCCCTCATTCACTTCAGCATTGTAGAAGCACTAACACCCTGCTCTGAAGAGCACAGCCCCAAAGCTGACCACATCACCCTCAACAGGGAACGAGCCAGGTCTCCACAACACTGATCTGTTCCATCAAGTTGCAAGAACTTCTCATTGGTATTTTTCCCTTTCATGCTTAGCATCCTGCTTTTATCTGACAGTGTTTTAACAATTGTTTTCTTATCACATTAAACTGATATCTCTGACAAAAAAACAAATGTCTGTTCTCCTGGATCTCCTCACAATATGCTGCATGGGAGCAAATCTCTACTGAGCAATGCTGTCTATTAGCCTGAGCACAGGTTTTGTTCTTTAAAGAAGTAACTTTCCCATCCTCAAAAAACCCCAAACAAACAAAAAAAAAAAAAACAAAACCAAAACAAATAAAAAACCCAAACAAACAAAAACCCCAAACAAAAATCCAAACAAACAAAACCCAAACAAAAATCTCCAAGCAAACTAAACTCCACAACTTTGTCACAATCTCACAAATCTTCTGTTCAAACTTTATCTCCCCCAAAAATAGCAGGCCGGCCCTCCAGCCAGTGGCAGCACTGGCACAATGCCTAGGAAAGTAATGGAGCTGCACTGATTTAGGACAGTTAAAAATCTGACCTGGAGATGAGTCATGGGCTTTACCTGCTGTTGGAATTGCAACTAATTCAAAGGGTTTGGTTTTGTTTTGTTTATCTCTGGATGTGTTGTAAAGCTTCAGTCACTAAAGGTCAGTTCCAACATTTCTTCAGAAGTATTTAGGAAAGCTTCTGAATATTTAGGAAGTGCTTGGATGTATGAGATTTTTTCAAGCATGCTGCTTCTTGGATTTGGACTCATCTTTTCTATCACAGCCACCTACTCTGCCATCCGAAATAGTCCAGTAACCTACAAATTGAGGCAGTACTTTTGAGTAAGAGGTGAAAAATCACAGCTTTGCTCCAAGCCTCAAAACGAGAAGAGAAAAAAAAAAAAAATCAAGCAGGGAGGGAGGCTTTGGGACTCTTCTCCCCGCTGTCAGAGAAACGTGGCACTGGCTGTTTCTGAGTGCCTTCAGCATTATGGTCTCTTCTCCCTCTGCTGAGCAATCCAAGCACTACAGAGAGTGACAGAGCTGCCTGCAGCAAGAGGTTCTTCAGTCGTGTCAGGATTACATAGGAACAAACTTTATTTCTCAGAAATAAGCAAGGAACAGGCAGAGAGATGTGCTCAGCCTCCTGCTCCCTCCTTGCCCACAGAGATGTGGACTGAGCTGGGCTGGGGCTGCTGACACCACAGCTCAACTCCAGGCTGGTGAAACCAGAACCTCAGCTGGTGACTGACCAGGGAAAACCCTGGAGAAGGCAGGAACCTTTCAATTAAATACCTGCCCCTTGCTGCCACACTGCCAAAGAAGAAATGAGATTTGTCTATCTGCTCACATGGCTTCCATGCAAGGAAGAGCTGAGGCCACTACGGCAGCATTTCACCTGCTAGGAGGTCACAGCAAATCCTGCTTCATCCCAACAGTGGGCAACACATCCCTGGATGTGGTCCCAGCACTGCTCTTCTGCATTCATGGTAATTCTACAGCATCCAAACTGACAAACCCTATGGGACCAAGAGGGGAAATAATAGGTATATTACCATAACCCAATACTACCATGCTTACCACTCTGCAATGCATTAGATTCATGGAATTTTCTGTGCAGCAGCACAATCTTAAAAGCATCATTAATTCAAAAAATAAAAACAACAGAGCTCCAATATCCATATCAGATTCTAGGGTTAAACTGAGTTGCAATCCTGAGATTTTACACAGTTTTCATCTCCATGAGGAACCACTATCCTTCCTTGCTAAGCAGAACAGATAATCACCCAAGGGCTCCATCTTTAGTGAAAAATAAAATCCCCTATTTCTCAAAGACAAAAAAAAGAAAAACAACCCAATACCAAATCCCTTTTCACTAGCTCTATCCAAATTCACAGCAGCTATAAATATGTCAGAAATCAAGGTGCCAGTGAAGAAAAGAAAAAAGAAAAGGCTTAACACCAGAATGGCAAGATTTCAAGCGTGACCCATTGCCTGGTAATGTCAATGGGATCCTTTTGAACCGTTTCCAAACAAGGCAGATACAGCTCACCTGACGTGACTTGTTACTGAGAGCAGCTGATGGAGGTAGAGAGGAAGAAGGCAAAGAATTCCCAGGGAAAACAGATACAGGAGTCACAGCATCCCCAGTGGGTGGGGGAAAGCATACTTTTGTTTCTTTTAAACATTTCCCCCCAAAAGGAGAAACATAGCAGCCTTCCCATAGGATCCATCTTAAACCCAGGTGAGGGGAGAATGTAAAGAATAGCTTAACCTAAGCTTTTTCAAGGTTATCTAAGTAGACATTGCAATTTTCTTTATGGTGTTTAGTAACCTACTGCCCCCCAAAAAGTCAGTATGTTTTCAAACTACTCCAGGCATATTCAGCAGACATCTGCTATTAAAATCAATAAGAGACAAGCTGTTAGCTGTACATTTTGCTGGAAAAGCTGCAGATGAAACACAGAAAGCTCCAATGGTTTCACTCCACATCCAACAATACAAACATTTTCAGTTACCTCATAAATCAAAGTTTGTCATTAAGCTGCACCTAAAGTTCTATCTTGCCCAAACCTCTGGAAAAGCATCGAAGTAGTTGTTGAATTTTTTTTTTTACAGTCATGCAGGAAACATTTCACAGGTGAAAAGAATCATGGGCTGGTGCAAATCCTCTGTGACTGTTGTAGGGCCAACAGGATCAAGGCATCTGCAAAGTATCTCAGTGTGTGTGTGAGCTTTCACACTGAGATACTTTCCACTCCAAGCACACCTAAGGGACTTGATGTAAACTGATAAGAGAGCCTGGGATTCACACAAATGAAATAAAGGCAGGAGCAGACAATGAAGAAAGTTAATTTTTCACCCAGAGAACTGCAGAGTTACAAGATTGCCCTGGAGGATTTAATCAATGAAAGTGAATCTTGTATATTTTTCTCCAGTATTCCCAAAATAAATCAATAAGATGCCAGCACTCTCTCAGTATAGAGCGACCATTTTCCAGTAAGCTTAAGTCTTTATCAAAGAACTACAGAAATGCATTATGATTTCAGAGAAAAACAGTAAGCAAAGAAACAGAAACAGCAGGACAACCTCACAAGGCACAATAGGTTTTCAGACAAACTTTTTTACTTCTTTTATTCCTAAGGACAATTAGAAGCAAAAGAAAACTACTCTAAACCAGACACTGCTGGTGCATAAAAATACCTGCAGCTACCTTGGCCTTTAAGGACAGCAAAACATCTGAAAAATACACACCAACATCAGGCACTACCTAAAGGCATTTCCAGATCCAGAACCTCCTCTCCTGTGAGGAAAACACATCTACTTGTCCATCTACTTCCTCACAAAACCTCCCCAAACATCCAAGCAATTTCTGTTGCACCCTCCTAATAACCCATCACCCCAAGGATCTGTGCAGAAGTGCTGGGTCCATACACATCACCCAAAATAAACAGCAGCAGACCACATTACATAGCACACTCCTATGTAATTATAAACACTTGAATAAATGCCCTGCCTGTCTAAAGGGCTGCACACCAGCTCTCTCTTCGTCAAATGACCTGTAGGCAGGGAGCTTTCTCAAGTCCAAAATCAATTTACAATCCCACCTTCAGCTGGAGCTTGGATAATCTGTTTCTCTGAGCATAAAAGGAAAAAAAAAATGCCCCACTGCAAACAAAAGAACCCGCCTCCGTAATTTCCCCTTTGTAATACTCAGTTTACATGCTCAAACCAGAAAAGCTGTCACTTCTTCACTTTTAAAAGCTTTCAGAAAAATTAGCTATTCTAAAATACTTGCAAAGCAAAGAGGTGTGACTGAAAAACATCAGGGGTGTACTAGCCATGACTCTTCCAAGTGTTGGAAGTTTCCAGAAGGCACAATAAGGATACAGTCAACATCCACAGTGCATTCCAACACTGGAAGGATTTCAAGGACTTCAAGGGGCAAAGACAAAAGTAATTTTTCTGTGGCAGGAAGATTATTGCAACAGTTGTGCCTAGGCTAATCAAAGGGTTTGGAAGCAAGGCTCATCCTCTGTATTTCTGAGAGGTGATGCTCTGAAAACAGCTTTTACTACAACCAATCTTGTTACAAAATAATGACCCTTATTTTTCCTTTTATCAGTATAATTTCTTCCTCAAACTGGCATTCAAAAATGCACAGCACTTCCTTGGGGGAGGAACAAAACAAAAAAACAGCTTGAAATACAGGAGTGGATTCTCAACAGACATACATCAACATGAGGAGTCAATTAAATTATGTTAATTTATGCCAAATGAAACCTAACTAGGATTTCTCCTTCGAGATGAGGCTGGGACGATTACAGTCATTTACAGCAGAAGCTAATCCTCATCACACAGGGCACACGAGCTCGTTCCCATGCCTATGGAATGTCACCCAGCAAACACATCTGTTAGCAGGAGGAGGACTCAGGTCAGCACACTGATGGAGCAGCGTCACTGGCTGACCTATTCTGGCCAGCACACAATGGAGAGTTGTTCATTTTTCTTTTCAATGAAACGCTATGCAAGTGTTGATTTAATGGTTCATTCATCAACTCCTCTGAATATTAAGTAATTCATTTTGATTTAATTTGAACAATTCAATTGCATCCATCCTTTCTCCCCTTGAAAAATGTGAATTACTGCCCAGGGAGAAGCTGTTTTAAAAGTTGACTTAACAGGAAGCACTTAGCTCCATTGGCTTTATACCCTTTCCCAGTCTGAAATATATTTATACCAGACTTGTTTCTTTCCCTATTACATATTATACATGAAAATCACAGATGATAAAGCAAAGACATTTCAACAAACCTTCTTAATACTGCGGACTAAAAGGCATCTTCTACATTAGCTACTCCCCAAGAAGACCACCAGAAAACAAAGCGCATCACCAACAACCCTGAGAAATTCTGCAAAACCCGGGGAAAGGAGCCTCTCATTGAAAATCCCTTACTTTTCTTTGAAAGTTTGCATTACCGGATACGTTTCCCCAACGGGGGCAAAACACCGATCCGTGCAGGAAGCACTGGAGCTTCGGTCTCACCTGTAAGCAGCACCTCGCATCCCCGAGCGGGCATCCCGCAGGGCTCCCACCGCCCGCTCCGCAGCCCCGCGGCTCCGGGACCCGCCCGGGGTGGGGAAAACCCTCCCGGCACCGAGGCAGCTCCGACCACCGCACCTGTTGGTCCCCGCCGCATCCCCCGCGGCTCCCGGCGCCTTTCGCTGATTCCGCCCGGTCTGCGCCCCTTTTCACC
>QUSF01000017.1:4478805-4595165 GCA_003676055.1 Chloebia gouldiae
CATTCTTTTCTTTCACCCCACTTCTTTTTTTTTTTTTCTCCCACTCTTCTTCTCTTTCCTCATTTCTCCCCTTCTCGCCATTCCCTCCCATTTTCCCATCGCTCTTTTTCCTGCCCCCTCTCCCTTTTTCCTGCCCCTTTTTCCTGACCCCTCTCCCTTTTTCAGCCGCCTTTCCCCCTGCGCGTCGCAGAATCACAGAGCCCCTCATGTGTGACAAGACCTCTGCGATGAGCACCGTCAAACCCCAGCGCTGCCGAGCCCACCGCTAAGCCGCGTCCCAAAGTACCACATCGGCGCATCACTTCAGTACCTCCAGGGATGCTGGCCCCACCACTTCCCAGGGCAGTCTGTTCCAGGGCTTGACAATCCTTTCTGTGAAGAGTTTGTTATATCCTATCAAACCTGCCCTGTCGGAGGTTGAGGCTGTTTCCTCTTACTGCTTGTTCCCTGGGAGATGAGGCCAAAGCCCCACCTGGCTCCAGCCTCCTTTCAGGTAGTTGTAGAAATCGCCAATATCTCTTGTGAGCCTCCTTTTCTCCAGGCTTAACATCCCCAGCTCCTCATAAGACTTGTGCTCTAGACCTTTCAGCAGCTTCACTGCCCTACTATGGACACTGCTTTCTCCATTCTTCCTTTTTTTAATTGACTTTTCCCTCCTTCTCCTTTTTTAACCCATCCCTCTCCCTGCCAAAGCCTTTTAGCAAAGCAGAGTGTGCCCAGCAGCCCAGTGGCAGCAGGGGCTCAGCCACCCAGAGTAGTACAAAGGCTCCAACAGCAACACAGTTCCTTTTCCCTTGGAGCTCCATGTGTAGGAAAGTGAATTAGTGGAAATGGGTTTTTTTTGTACTCCAAAAAGTTGGTTGTTTTACAACCATATGCACGCTTTGGGTCTAGCAGATGGCAATGAGCACGTTCCTTCCATGTTTTACTCTGGAGCTCAGTATCAAGGTAGAATTTGCAATAAGTTCAGTAGCTACTGAATAGTAATTGCTAGGACAGGTTAAACTTGTGTTCAAGGAGAGCTTTACATCTCATGTCCACTTGCTGCTGTTCCCTTCCCTTTATTCCCTTACAGTTCCAATGGAATGCCAGGTCTGGTTCATCAAAGGTCTGTAAAATCATTTCCAAACTAAAGAACAGGGGCTGCACCATATAACCCTACACCAAAGCCTCTATGCATGCACCCATTCCATCTGTTGTACATTATATGCAAAATTTCTGTTGTACATTATATGCAAAACCAAAATATTCATCTTACCTCCAGACTTTAAAAAATTACTGAAGAAATCTGACAGACCAAAAGAAAACAAAAAAGCTTATCAACAAAACCAGCAAGTATCAACCACTATAAATTTTATCAAGTCATTTTATTAAGCAACAAATTTGGCCTATGGGTCTTCATTTTCTTTTCTGTTATTCTTTTAATTGTAATACTTCCCTTTTTAGTACTTCATAACTGGAGTTGTCTTTTGCTTGCACTGGTTTGCAAGTGGATTCAGTTGGCCAGCAGCGCCAGGGAATGCTAATTCCATTTAGTTACCGGAAAAAAGCAATAAAAAAAAATATGTTTCCCTAAGGCCTCAGCCCACAGTGATGAAAAATCCAGACCAACAAACATATTTTTGTAAAAATCAGTTTTATGTGTCCTGTCTTTTCCCACAGAAAAATAAAAATAGGAAAACAGTCCACTAGGCAAACTGAAAGAAAAATGATGGACCCTCCCCAGCTCCTGTAGTTTTATCCCAAATATATCCCCAAGCTTGGGAGAGAGTGACAGTGTGTACCCCAGAAGTGGGCAAGCCCTAATCACATTTCAGATGTGCCACATACAGCCACAGCTAAGATTATTTAAAGTTATGGGGTCAGTGACAGCAGCAGCTGCTGCTCCTGACCTCAAGGGAATCACAGTCCTGGGCTGACACAAACTCTTGTCCCTCCATTTCTCACTAAGGCTTACTGGGATATGAGTGGATCTTGGAGCTGCTGCAGAGGGTTCCCAGTGCTGAGCTGACCACTGGCAGGAGTGGGCTGAAGGGCCAGAGGGAAATGAAGCACAGGCAAAGATAAAATAACTGCTCCTCTTACAGATTACTCTACTTATTTTCCCTGCCTTTAGAAAGGAACAGCTGCTACTCAGGTTTGCCAGCACCCAGAACTCAAAAACTGTGAGAGACTCAGAAATAGGATGATTGTCTGTAGAACAGTCTGATGTCGAGGGAAAAAAAAAAAAAAAGCCTCTTTTCATTTAGCCTGTGATTGCTAAGTCTGCAGAGATCCTTTTTTTCAAGCATTTTCCTTGGTCCTTGAAGAGCAGAGATCCACTCTTTTTTCCCCCCCCTTTTTTAAATGAATGCTGGGATTCTAACATAATCAACTAATTCCAGGAGCTGAGGCTTCAAGATAAAAAGAAAAGTATACCATGTCACAAAGCTCACAATGCAATCTCATTGCATTGGCTTTGGCAGCGATTCACTTGGCTCTGGAAATAATAAAGTGGGAGACTGAAATGACAAACAAACCAGAGATCCAAACCCAAGTACCACCAGGGAATGCTAAGCAGATGGCCAGCAAGAGACCAGCCCAAGGAATTGCTCCAGTCTTTGCAGGAGGATTACTGACAGCATCCACCATGGTGGCCTCCTTCCTATGAGCGCTCCTGGCATAGTTTGCATCTTGATGTCCTTGTAAAGAATTAAGAGGAATGAACAAGCTAAAAAGACCTCTCGAGTGCAAAACATTTGTGCACACTCTCATAGCAAATAGGGACATCCAAGGGCGTTGGAGAACTCATGGAAGGATCAGAACCAACATTACATTTCTCTGGCATTTTGGGCCTAGCTTGCTTGAATTGTTTTTTGAGCTAGCACCAAGATATCAGGTGTGTGCTTTCAGCATGCTCCTATTGAAATGTCTGCTCTGTTTCAGTATGCTATAATATTATTTTGTCAAGAGAATTTATTTAAAGGAAGTTGCAAAATTGTGTCTGCGCTAAACAGGAGCTGGCACAATGGAAATATTTTTGGGGATGCCCCATAAGTATGCAAGTGTGAGCATATAAAACTTCATGTAGCATTTCATTTTCAGAAAGAGAAAAAAAAAATCCCTAAATTATATTGTCTTTTGTCATATCCAGTTTGCTTAGCAGATAAAACCACATGAACATCAACTGTGGCCATTTGAACCAAGAAATGTCATAAAACACCCTGCAGAGTTCCATCAAGACCAATCCTTTCTGCTTATCCTCATCAATACACTGGTTTACTGGAAAAGAAAACTGTTATTGTGGGACAGGTTTCAGACTGCCAATCCCAGCAGATTCTCTGTGCTGCCAAGTAGGATTTGTTTTCAGTCTGTGTCCATCCCCAGCACTTAGCCAAGCTGACCTGTCCTCTTGAGTTTCTCAGCTGTTTTCTTCAATTTTCACACTTCTTACCAGTCTAAAAATGCAATGTTTAACATTGACTAAACCCTACATGCTTTCCTCACAGGGATCAGGATTTTGAACTTTGGACTCAATAGGAAAAGTTTTTGAACGAGCACCTGGAGATAAATCCTACCCACCATATTTGTGGGTGTTGCCCCATTACTGAGCAGTTTGAAATGAGCAGGATTTAATCATTTGGGGATGACAGTGAATTCCAGCCCCTTGTGCAGGAATACAGCACTCCCATCCTGCTCTCCCAGCCCGTCTGCTCACAGGCTGGTGCATCACTGGAGCACAGCCAGGCAACCATAGAAATGCACTGAGTGAATAAGGTCTCCCTTCCCTATCAGCTAATAAAGATAATTACAAAGGCCAATGTATATTCATTTGGGTTCAGTCCTTTTCCCACTGAAATTAATGTAGGTTTTGCCATTGATGCTGATTTTAGGAAAAGCTAGTGCAACAACAGGAGCTAAAATTAAACTGTTTCTGCCATCCTCCCCATAACAGCCAAGGGAGCTACTGGCCTGGCCAGGAATCAGCACTAACTCAAGGAACAGCCAGGTATCCTGGGAATGACTCTGCTGGGCTCCAACACCTTCTGCAGGAGCTCAGGCAGTGACACCCACCATGGTCCAAGTGCCACCTCCGCCCCACAGCAGGGTGGGCTCACAACCAGGCCCACCATGCTCGATCCTCTGGATCTCATTTGCCAAAACCAGCACTAAATGAGGGCAGAGGAGGAGACACACTGAGAAAATCCTTTTCCCCTTTTCCTTTTCCCCAATCAGGGGATGGCAGCTGTTGGTGAGGATGCCCACACACGCTGACACTTGTGTGTGGCACACGGCGCTGTCCTCAGACCCTCCCTGTGAGGGGCTGTCAGATTTTCATCCCCTCTCCACAACACCAAAGTTGCTCGTTTTCAATATTGGCAATGCCACTCGAAAAAGTCAGGGGAAATCCATCACAGCCCGTGAGGTTATTCTGTTGTAACGAGCAGCCCTTGTACCTCATTTTTCAGCAGTGCAACTCAGCCCTTACAACTCCATTTCTGTGCTGCACAGAGGCAGTGGCTCAAAGCAAAGCTTGGGGGGCTTTTCTGCAGTCCAGCAGCTCAGGATGACTATGCATAGGTGCAGATGTGGATATGCACATGTAAATATAATACACATACAGTTTTCCTCCATAGTTTTCCTCTGAAAAGCAGTATTTTCCTTTTGGCCAGTTGTCTACCCACAATATGCCTGAGCATAGAGACAGACAGACATTCATCAGCAAGGCTGAAAAAATGAAAAACCTCCTCGGCCACACTCCCATGGAGCGCACGCAGCGCCCTGATTTGCACACATCTTGGAAATTCAAGCAGTTCCTCTCTTCTCAAATTCTGCTGCTACAATAACTTTGCAGACAACTTTGCTTACTGGACTTGTTTCATGGTGGGAGTAACTACCAGCAATAGCTTGCCTGCTCCTCGGAGCAGAGTCACATGCTGGGATTGCTCATATGCCATTCAGATTCCCTAACTGAGAGAGGGAGAAAAAGGGAGGGGAAAAAAGGCAACTCTTCCTAACAGAGACACATTCCCCTGGTGCCTCTGCCTCGACTGCAAATGCTGTTACACTGATTTCTTACTGGTCAATCCCCACCCTGTTTCTATAAACACAGAAGACGACTGTTTATAACTCTAAACCAAACTCCCTGCCAAGGCAAGCTTCTCATAGGAGATAAAAAAAATAAATAAAAGAAGGAATGGCAGATTAAACAGATCAGCTCTGGTTCTTACCTTCAGAAGCAGACTTTGTTCAAAGCCCACAAATACTTTTACTTTGCTGTAAGTCTGAGCTATTTTTAGGTTCCCTCTGGGATGCCATATAGGGAGAGCAGCCCCCTCCCTATCATTACTAATCTGCCGAACATAACAGCAGGACACCTGCTGCTGGTGAGTCATGTTCTGTGTGGAGCTAATAGTATATATATAGGCAAAACATAAAGACAATTGCTTATTTCCCTACCTACCCCATGTGTTGTTTGTTGCTCTAAGCAAACCAAATCATTGCAATGAAGACACTGTAAAGAAGACAAATACACAGGAAAATTCATGTTCAGTTTCAGACCAGAAGCTCTACAAGTGCACAGCAGAATGATGCTTGTTTGTATTTGTGGTGTGTATATGTGTGTGTGTACACATCTGTGCACTTTTGCATGTGCATGAAGTGATTGTGCTTTTAGAAACTCCCACTCTGGTACAGGCAAACCACTGGTTTCCCTGAAATCAGAAATGGAAATTCAATTACTTAAATTCGAAAGCTCCATCTCCAACCTGTCTTCCCTTACTTACTCACAGCAAGAGAGAATGAACATGGAAAAGGGACATATGTAGGGAAAACTCAGGTTTCTGACCTGCCAGCATGGAGAAACCTACCACTTATTCCCGATATAAACTTCCAGATAGGAGGCACAAGTAGCTTTGTGGCTGTAGAGTGGCTGTTAAACATCAGCTCTGTTCCCCTGTGTTGGCTTCACAGCCTTTATTTGCAGTGACAAACAGATCTGCAGGACAGCCCCTGCTCTGTGCTGGGAGCCTGATTTAGCTCTGGCCCTCAAGCCATGCATTTCACTGTTATGGGCTTCACTTCTAAACTTTTGAGAGCTGCAGTAAAATGCTGCTAGGTTTGGCTTTGTGATCTCTGGAAGATCTCTCTTTTATTCCTTCCTGCCCTCTCTCTGTCCTGTATTATTATTTTCTAAATGTGAACTTTTTGTTGTTCCTGTCTTTGGAGAAAGCACTGGCCTAATCTCCTGACTTGGGCAATATTCCATTTGTGATAAATACACACCATTCCTAACCTCAACTCACCCTACTGTCCTTTAATTTTACATCATTTTCTTATTAAAGACAATGCTAAAATGTTTACTGATCAGTAGAAACATAGAAGGCGTTGCAATACCTCACAATAACTTTAATAAGTCACATCCAGAATCAGCATGAAGCATTGCAAGCCATACCCTGACACAACCACCTAAATTTGTATCTTTTCTCCCAAAGTATCCAATGGAAAACTTCCTGTAGGTTTACAAAACCATCATCTTCAGCATATTGCAGGAGAATGGCTTTAAAATACATATAGAGAAGATTATCTCTGTTCCCAGAAAAATGTATAGATTTTCAAACACATTTCTTTAGGACCTTGCTTCCCCTTCCCCATCTCATTCTCCTGTTGAACTGGGTGAGCGATGGTAGAAACAAAAAAAACTCTCCCAGCCTGCCAAGTTACGCTTCCCCAAGAGGGGCTGGACTAGGCAGCAACAAATGGCCAAATTTTACTTGTGGGAGCAGTGTGGGAACATATGCTGCATAAAATCCCTCAAAAGATCAATGAAGATACTAAAACATTGCATTTATATACATTTTAGGCTCTCTATATAGAGTTCAGATATATCTTTCAAACTCAGTAATTTAAAATAACCTCTGGCAGATCAACACTTAAAAACGACCATCAATCAAATCCTGAATGTTTGGGGAAAGACAACGTGCCCCAAATACCAACCCTGAGTCCTGCCACCAAATAAAGCTGTAAAGGAAGCAAGGCACAGGTGCTTTCCTTTCTGTACCCAGCTGCTTCTCTGGGTTCTGCTGTAGCAGAAGCAGCAGATCTCAGGCAGACAGACCCTGCAGCATTCCCGTTTTCCTCAGGGCTGTGTCCATGGGGCTCTGTGATCCTCTATCCTCCCCTAGTGACCAGAGCACGCTGAGGGTATTGAACCAGCTGAGACTCCCAGCTCAGCAGAGCTGCTGCATCCCAGCGCCAGCAGCTGATCTGGCTTTGTGCTTCTGGCTTTGTCCTCTCTGGTGCCAAAAACCAACCCAATCCCCCACTTCTCGCTTGCCTTCATCTCAGGAGGACACAAGAAGCCAGATGCAGTGGGGAGAGTGAGGGACTGAGCATGAGGGTGAGCTCTCCCCTGCCATTTCTCCTACAACAGCCTGAGAGTGCCATCCACATATCAACTAACACAGCACCTTTATCTGTCTGCTAAACAGAGAAGTAGAAGCATAAGGGGGAAGGAAAAAAAAATCCCAAACCCCTCTGCATGTCTGCCTTGAATCCCAATTGGAAAAGAGTTGTTTGCCTTAATTCTAAATGTATTTAGAATGTGGAGCATATATTTCCAAAGGATGTTTTGTATTTACAGCATGTCTGTCTGGTTATACTGCTGCAATGTAATTGTTTTCCTGCTGAGAATTATAGCAGGGAAGTTACTCTGGGTACAATTACAGCTCTTTATAGTTCTGCTCTGGAATTTAGAGGCTTCTGTGCACCACTCCCTCCTCCCTGCTTAGAGGGACTGGCCTTGGAGCACCTTGTGACACTACAAGTGACATGACATGTGGATGCATTTGGGGCTTAGTTGCTAGAAATGAGTAAGTCACTGCAGGAATGGAACAAGGGAAAATCTGTAACAAATCCCCAATGCTGAGGCTGGAGCTGGGTCAATCTAGGACAAAACTTTTCTTCATCTCTGCCTGGGGAAGAGAAAAGGCAGCAATTCCTTCCTGGCATGGATTTGGGAGTGAGAGCACTGAAGAATTTGTATCCAAAAGTTGGTTTGTTTGGGTTTTTTGTTTTGGTTTTTGGTTTTGTTTTGGTTTTGGGTTTTTTTTGGGATAAAAAGGGGTTATGTTCAGGGTGGGTAACAGCTGAGGAGCAGGGAGACCTGCACTCCTGAGAACAGGCATAGCACAAGGTCAGCTTTAATACCTGACACAGCAGCTTGCCCCATGGGTAAGGTGCAGACTCAGCTGGGACAAGCTGTGGTCAGTTCATTCACTACTTCCTGATGGGAAACACTTCTTGACACATTTCATAACTGTAGTTGTTCCTTTTGCCTCCGGATCTTTAAGGCTTGATGCTGGAATCAGGCCTGGACCATCAATCTCCTCATTCTATCAAACCCTTGCCTGCTGCTGCTGATCCTTCTGAGCAGAGAGCAGAGTCCCGGCCATGCTGGAGCCGCCCAACACAGCCTGGATATTAGTCCAGCACAAACCATGGGGATGGCAGTGGAGCAATTCCAGCACCTGAGGAAGCCTGGCAAGCCTCTGCAGGGCAGGGCAGAGCACTCTGGGGCAGCCCTGGTGCTCTCCTGCCCAGATGGTGCAGCTGCAGGAACAAATGTCCTCCTTTGTGGAGCAGCACCGTGTGTTTCGGAACAAAATGTCAATGAGCTTTCCAGATTAAAACATTAAAAATGTATGAACAACAACTGTTGCACACAGGAAGCTAATAACTGTGGCAGAGCTTTTTCTTTTGAGACCGGGGCAGGCTGGTTTTAATATCACTGTGTTCATCCCCAGTTATAGTGTCACCAAGTTGTACACCAGGAACTCATTAGCTCTTCCTTTGACCTTATAACACACCAGTGTATTTTACTCAACTATTTCTAATCGAACAGAGCTGTAAGTCCCAAAAAAGTCAATAGTGGAGAATAGCAGCAGGTCTTACTCGAGAGCCATCAAAAATCAAAGAATTTTCTTATTTTGCTCTCTTGATTATGTGCTGTAACGACTAAAATCACTTCTCAGTTAAAATAAAACAAACCCCAAAAAACTCTCACCAACCCCACACCTCATTTAATTATATCTGTTTCAGCCTTTAGAGGTGGCTCTTCTTTTATTTTTCTCTCCTTTTAGGACAGAGTTATTTTCTTCCTAGAATAGACTCATGCACCCAAAAAAAAAAATCACCTCGGACCATTTTTTGGTCTATGAAACACACTGAACCTTTCAGTTCTCCTACTATAAAGCATTTCATCATACCCTCAATAATTTTAGCCTTTCTTTCCTACCCACTTTCCAACTTTTTTCATATCCTTATAAAGTTTTGACTCAATATTTTGCTACTTGAGACCTGATTTTAGCGATGCTGCAATAAAAGTTAAAATCACCTCTTTTCCTGTTACTCAGTACTCCCCTGTTTATATATTTAAAGGCCACATAAATTCCCTTTGTCAGGCCATCGCAGCAGGAGGGATGTGCAGAGGCTTCTTGGATCACTGCTCCCTTCATCCCATGAGCACTCCCTGTGCTCCATCCTGCAGGGCTGTGCCCTTACACAGACCACCATGGGCCTGATGGGTTCCTCATCCCCTTTACCAAAAAGTTCACCTTCCCCAGTGCCAGCCTCCTTTCCTCTTCACTGCTTACCATTCTCTAGTTCTTAGTGCTTTGCAAAAACTTTTCACTTTGTGTTTTGCTATAGACCATTGATACAAACAACAGAGAGTTTTGTTACTTAACCCTAATGTGTCCCAGAAACCACAGGTCCTGATTCCCCAACAACAGCTACTCCTTGAGCTCTGCCAGCCACTTCTTTATCCATTTAATGCATATTCTAATGTTACTGAATGGTGCTAATGTTTAATCAGCATGCCATTCACTGCCAAGTCAAACACCTCACAAAGTCTAAATGCACTAAATTTGTATGATCATTTTTGTCTACCAGACTCATAATATAATCAGAGAGTAAAAATTAGGTCTCTTTGATGAAGTTTGTCACAAAACCGTGTTGTTTAGACTACTTACTAATTTACTTTTGCATCAGTTTCTGAATTATTTAACACAAAATTATTGCAAGCTAACCAGCCTTGAGTCTTTGGAAATGCTTCCTCATAAAAACATTCTCTTGGAAATCAATATAGACACATTTCATACCACCCTGTGAGCACTAACTCAGTCAGAAGGAAACTCTTTACTTCCAGGGAGACAGGACTGAATTTTCTCCCTCTTGGAAGGTTTCACAGGTAAATTGGGCTTTGACAGGACCAGATGCCTTACTCAGGGCATCCAGTTCCTTTTACCCAGTATCCAGTTCCTTTTACTACTCCTTCACATGTGACCTGCTTAAAAAGCCTCACTAGTACTTGTCAGAAAATCAGACAAATAAACCCAAAAATCTCCAATATAAATTTCATTGCAATATCTCAGAAACATCTTTACCAGAATGGAACAACTGTGACTTGGGGCATTTCTGCAAGGGTCTGGCAGCACACAGCCACTGCTGCACATCAGCTTCTGATTTAGGGCCTCAGATAAATTTGCTCTTTTAACTACATTGGTACAAAGCTAGAGCTGTAATTTTACGGGCTGAAGGGTGATCATATGTAGGAAGGGAGCCAGCTGCCAAGAGGATTTTTATGCTGGTTTCATTCACAAAGACAAAAATTTCTTTGTACCAAAATTCACCTTTGTACCAAAATCCAGCCCAGGTTATTTGAAGGAGCCTAAAGATATCTGAGAGCCTCATTCCCCTTGCCCTTTCCATACCCTGCTCCTTTAAACCAGCTCATTTTGTCCTGCTGGAACCACTGTTGCCTACCTCATCAAACGACAAGGAAACCTCAAGGAATTCAGTGGAGAGCTGCGAGTTTTGTACATAAAGACATGACAATGTCTCCGTGCTCCTGCTGTTAGTCAGAAATCATGCAAAATGAAGCTGAGGCAGTGAGCAAAGTACAAACCTGAAGCCTTTATACCTCCTGAGCATAGCTCATTTGCTCTGCTGTCAGTAACTCAAAGCCCCAATGAAAAGAGGAGGGGGGAAAAAAAGAAAGACATAAAAGAAAAGGAGTAATTATATGCAAGTCACTAGACTTATCACTTAGCTTTTGGCAAAATATTGACTCCTGAATGATCTTTGTCAAATCTCATAAAAAACAGCCTCCAGGTGATGAATCTTGCCACAGGCATTAAATGGGGTGCTGCTGGAAAAGGAAGAGGAGGAAAACAAAAAAGAAGGTTTAATTTTAATTATGTAAACTACCTTTGTCTGTATTTGGTCACAGCTCTCACAATTTGGGAGAGCAGGGTGCTCAAGGGCTTGATTTTTGCTCATTTTAAATATTCATGGTATTTAAAATATCTCCTGAGCTGGGCTTGGTGGACCTGATGTGCTGAACCAGCCCTGGCAGCCCCTGCCCTGAGCAGCCTCGGCTGCAGCACAGGCAGCACCTCAGGATGTTCCACCAAAAGCACGGATCAGAGCACAAAACTCAAAGTGAAGGCTCTGCTGGGACCCCTTAGAGGCTCTGCTGAGAGCCTCATTGATTTCAGGAGGGAGATGGGTGAATGTGCAGCACGTCTGTATCAGCAATCCAGGAATTTTGGACTGGTTTTGCATGCTGACATTTCACTAGGACTTGGGTTTTTGCACAGGCTTTAACCCAACTATTGAAGTCAGGAAGGACAGCACTACAAAAAAGGACTAAGCAGTGGGGAGGGAGAAGAAAGTATTTGTTATCTACAGCAATAAATTATAATTTCCAGACAGTACAGCAGGATAAAGAATTGTGTCATGGATAAAGAATTCATTTGAGACTAAGAGAAACGGGTCTGTCCCAGTGTTGGACGTGCCAAATAGAGATATAAATAGAAAAAGTGCTAAAGTGCTCCCTGCCCAAAAGTGGTCAGCAGGGTGGTCCATGCCACAGTCCATGGTATCCTGAAAGAGCCCCAGTTAAAATGCCAAGGAATAAATCAGCGCTATATATAGAAACCTGGATTTTTCATCATTAAAACAGTGCCATAAGCAATGCTGAGATATTCCACACACAGTCTGCCATTTCCAGCTTCTTTCTAATCACTTATCAACATTAATTCAACATTAACTTAGGACCCAGTTTCTTCACCCTCATGCTGGCATCAGGCAATCCATCCATAGTCTCTCCCTCAGACTCCTTTTTTTGGAAGTGATTTTTAAAAATCACTTAAAATGATTTAAGAATACTCCTAAATGTCAGCTGCAGGCAGGAGAAGACAGTTATTGGTCGGGGCTTAGAGAGAATTTTTGGCTCAGTTTCTTCTCCCTACCCTGTTCATCACTGATGTATTTTTAAATGAATCCTAAAATACACACCAGGAAACTCTATTAAATAAAAATCATGAATGGCATGCAGACTGTGCTATTACTGTGCATAAGAAGATAACAAGACTCAGGAGACTGCCCTTTACATTCTGCTGCTCTTGCTAACTGCAGATCTGGCCTAGCAAACGCACATGTTCCATGAAGGAGTGCCACAAACCCTAAACAGTATGCCTGGAAAGAGGCTGGAGGAATAAGAAATTGCAGAGATAATGGGAATGCCATGAGCTGCATCTCTCTCAATTAACTAAGTGATTGGACATGCACAATCAGAGATCCCGAGCGCGTCGTTCGTAGCTTATCAGTGATATCAGACATCAGATGGAGCAGCCCTGGACTCCCTCTGCCAACAAACTGGAGGAAAGAATTAGAATTCTGAAAGCTTTTTAAGGCCAGACTCTCACCTCAAGACACAATAAAAGAAAAGCTTTTAGATCATTCCTGGCAGAGGAGTTGGAAAGCTGCCATGCTCAGAGTAACTATGGTAATCCATATCAGGTTGTAGAAATCATCTTTAGCATACAGTCCTTTAAGCCCTCCATGAAGCTTTCTTCCTAATCTGCTTGCAAATAAAAAATAAATGGTGTTTCAAGGTCAGACAGTACCAATAATGGCATCAATGACACTGGAGGGGAAACAGGTTGAGGGTACATGTCCCTGAGCACCAACCACTGGCTCTGCAGGGAGAACCAAGAAGCAGGAGCTGAGTGGGAGATGGATGTCCCTGTCCTGAGCTCTGCACTGCCATGTGAGCTTGATCATCTATCTCTGCAGAGAAGACTGCACAATTAGGATGCACTGCTGAAAACCAAAGCTTAATTGCTTTGATGCTTAGGTGACTGAGAGCTGAATGCATTAGTATGTCAAAATTACTGAACATAAAGGCCTTGATTCTGTTCTGTTCTGTGCCCATGTAAGTGATGCCTTGAGTTCCCCTTCCTGGGCACTTGAGGATCACCAGAGCTCTACATGGGCAGGCTCAGCCCTCAGTGACACTTCAATTCTATTTCAATATTTGGGATCGCAGCGTGCGTGGTCTGAAGGAATTTGATGCTATTGTTCACTCAGGCAGAATTAGGAGCATAGAAAATCTAATTCCATTATTTTAAAATTAGTTCAAAATTAAACTACTTAAATACCCATGTTAGGTTAGCCCAGACTTTAGCTCTGCTTCCCCCTGTTGTGTGTGTGTGCAGAGCCTACACTATCATCCAGACAATTCTCTGAGTATTCCTCAAGTCTGGGGGATCCCTGCACCTCTCAGAACACCCTTGAAATTAAAGGCAAATAAATATTGTTTGGAGCTGGACCCAAAAACGATCAAGAACAGCAAATGTGGCACAGGGGCATTTGAGGGAAAAGACATTTGATCAATAGAAAGTATTGCAGAGAAATCCCATAAGGAAGACACATCAGACCTCCCCGAGCCTCTGCTGCTTTGCTCTGCTGCCTGCTGAGGCAGACACCAGCTTTCCCTCCTTGCAAAGATGGCAACATCTCTGATGAGTCCAACACAATGTCAAAACTGAAAACTGTTCCACATCAATCTCATGCTAAAGGGCCAGAATCTCTGAGATCAATCTCAGAGAAAAGGCGTCTATCACTGAATGCTTGTTCACACACACTCCTATTTTTCTTTTTCTTTTTTTTTTTTCTTTTTGCTATTTCAGCTGACAGGGGCTGTTTTTTCCTTGCCTTACATGCAAAATGATTGTACTTACATGCACAGAGTAGCTGAATGCTTATCTGGCTGGTTCATATGAATACAATACAGCACAAACATCTGTGTTTTAGCAGAAAAAATAAATAGATATGAAAAAAAGCACAGCATGCAGGCAAAAACCTCAACAATAATAGATAAAGCTTTGGAGATGATTTGAAGATCAGGGCTAATATCTCAGTATCTCTTGTTTTGTGTTCTAAGGACAAGATGCCGAATTGCTGAGATTTTAGTAGTCCATAACTTAATTTTATTATGTTTGATCTAACAGTGCTAGGAATATTTCTTAGGTGTGTGTGAAACATTATACTTATTATACATTAAGGTGGTTTTAGCTGTATTACCTGTCTGTAATTTGATTTTAGACTTTAGATCATTCTCCTGAACTGTCAGGCGCAGAAGCTGGGGGAATCTCTAAACTGCAATTTAGAAGGGAAAAGAGTAGTTATGTGCAATCAGAGTCTCCAAGAAGTGGATCTTTTTATGGGACTGCAGAGCTACAGGCAAAGGACACTCAGTTATGTCCTGAAAAGGCTACCAGCAGCACCCAGCATACAGCAGGGGACAATTATCTGAAGCTCCAGATGTGCACAATATCATTTTTTTCCTGCTATTTTTTATTTCTGCTACAATCTCAGGCCGGTTTTGAGCACACCATTCCAGTTCCTCATGCTGTGTCCCTGCTCCCTGGGAGGCAGTGGAGAACAAGGGGTGTTGGGCAGGAGCCTGAGCATCTTCCATGGCTGAGCTGCCATGTGGAAGAGAAAAACGCCAAGCTGTGCTGAGGATGCCCTGGGAGAGGGCTTCCCTCTCAACTGCAGTGCCTACTTTGGCCTCTTTTCTTCTGGGTACAAAACAGAAAGTGAAACCAGTTTCACACTGGCATTTGCAAATATTGAATTTGCATGTGCAGAGTGGTGCCAAGCGTTGGGTCCTTCACCTTTCTTTTTTTTTTTTTTACCTTCTCCCTGGACACAGCTATTGATACAGGAAGAAGTAGGATATGCAGTAACTTAATAAAAAAGAGCTAATAAATCTAGTTCATAAATTAAGCTTGCAGTGAATGCAGATCATTGCTCTTCACCATTTGCATAGCTCCCGGCTGGCCTGCCTGCCTGGGATTTTGTTTAGGGAGAATATTCACAGCCAGACAACCCCTGTGCATATGTTGATTTTAAGACACTGAACTATATCTTTAGAGGAGGTGTTGGTATTTATGTATCTTCTGTAAATATTCCTGAGGATTATCTACTAAATTCAAAACACTTTTTTTTTCCCAGAGAGAAACCGGCGAGATGGATCACAGTGAACTTCAAGATTTGTGGATGGAAAAAAGCAAAGTTATAGCTCTCTTTTGGCAGGTGAACCCAGCAGTGATGAATGATACACCCTCTTGTCTGTATGACAAGTGTTGTTTTATTGAGGGCAGCCTAACAAGACTTTTACATTCCTCTTATTAGTTTTTCAGAGCACCTTGCCCCTGTTTGGATGTGAAATGGCCACGCAGACGCTACTGAATCACCGAGGGGGTTTTGCACATGCTTCTGCCTACAAAAGCAAGTCTGAAGGCAAAAGTGCCTCTTTCATTTGTTGGTGTTGTCTGCTACCCTTTACCTCAATGCACCTTCCCCTTCCCCTTGCCAAACACCAAGACACCTCAGCAGCAGCAGCAGCAGCAGCAGCAGGAGGAGGAGATGCTGCCTGGTCTGAAAGCTGCTGGGAGCTGTGCCAGCAGCAGGCAAGAGGGAAAACAGAGATGGTGATTGCAGCTGTGAGGGTGGGACAGCACTGCCATGTGCTGCAGCTGCTGACTGCTCATCCAGAGTCTGCTGACAGCAAGGCACCCTTCCCACAGGAGGGAATTCACCTTCCTATCAGTGAATGCTGCATGTTTGCATCATCTGAACTTTCTTTAGAACCCACATTGGTGGGATATGCTTGTTTGGGCAGCTCTGCTGGTGGCTGATCCCTTCAGGAGGATCTGTGCATACTCTCCATCTATTCCTTCCTGGGCCTGGGAGCACTCTGGGACATGGGTGTTCAACAGAGCAGTGCCTTGCTGCCCAAAATCTTCCCAGAGCCACCTCCAGTTCAGTCTCTGTGCTGGTCTCTGGGGAAGAGGGCAACACAGGCAGGAGTGCAGCCACATATGGGATCCCTCTGCAAGCAGGCGGGTACAAACACCTGGGGGAACATCCACTGTTCTCTCAAGCAGGGCCTTGCACACAGCCCCACAAAAAGAAAAGGCAGGGATTAAATGCATGAATGAGGCTTTATGGATGTCTGCTGTTGGGATATGGCTCCTTCAGCTGTGATGGAAGGAGCTTGTGCTTTGGGAAAGAGATCTGGGAGTCGATGCAGACGCTTCTTGTGTGCACATTTTCCACCTGGAAAATGTCTGTGAAGACACGGTCTGCTACACCGCGTGTCTGGCACAGGAGGGAGAAACAGATGGAGAGAGCGTCTAAAACCTTTTGTTCTCCATAGCTAATAACCTGGAGCTCCTCTGATATCTGATATGTGTAGGTTGGCTTCACCTCCCTGTGCCTGCTCCTCAGAGGAAAACCAGCTGCACTCATCGGTTGGCTGATACGGGAGTGTGTGACTGTTTTACGAAGAGAAATGGATAAGCTCCTAAAACCCTCATGTCCTTTACAAAATGCTGTTTACAGCAGATCTGTCATGAACATCAGTAACTCACCAAGCCATTGTAGCACAATATGACATTTTAGTGCCAGCAAAACTGGGACTGAAACCAGACATGTTTTGACACAAGTTTAGAAATTAGGAAAACCTTTTTTTTTTTTTTTTCCCCAAAAAACCCCTCAAACATGTTGAGCTGTTCTAGTGGAAGACTGCAGTGCTTTTGAACAATGATTTTTCAGCATATCAACTCCTGCTCAAAATATAGCACTGGGCTTATTTGGACTTAAATAAAATTCTGAAATTATTATTTTCCCCATGAAAGAGATGTCCATTTCAGTCTAGCTAAACAAAAATACAATACTGCTGCTGGAAGAAATTTCCTCCCTGAATCCTGCAGAGTTTGCTGTATACTTTGAAATACCTTCTTTTATTATCCTTTTATTACCCTTAATTTACCATGCAAAGCTACAAATAAGAGTGGTCATAAAATTATCCATCCCTTGTTAAAATGCAGCTGGAATACACACCCTCCTTTGACAGTGGATTCCAGAGGGAGACTTCACACTGTGTGAAGAATCACACTTTTGCTGCCCTCCATGAAAAGCTGGTAGCACTGACTGACAGGAGGCAAACAGAGCATCTTCACAGCTCTGGCCCAAATTTACCCTTCAACAACTGGAACAAAAGTCTTTAGCTCCTGCAAAGTCTTTGTCTGGTGCTAGAGCCCTTGGCTCATGGCAGTGAGACTTAGACACCAAACAAAATTTTAAAATTTTAAAAATTTTTAAATTTTAAATTTAAAAAATTTTACTTTTCACCATTAAGAGTTGCCATGGGAAGCCAATGTTGTTCATTCAGCCTGCACCTCACAATTTCCTGTTCTTAAGTCATCTGCTTCTCTGTGACTTAGAGGGAATACAGATTTTTCTTGGGACATCAGGACTCAAGGGAATTACCTGTAGTTAAACATCTGATTAATGGCTCATTAAGAATCAGCAACAGTGTTTATTCAGTCCCTGTCTGAGTGTGGTTTTGCAATTATGTGCTTTTGAGACTGCAGGTGTGTGAAATATTCATAACCCAAATGGAAATATTATGGAAGTGCAGCTTACACTTACTCAAGGGCTAACTCTCCTGGATTATAAATACGAAACAGAAAATATCAGTTATTACTCTGCCCAGGAACTACCCAGACCCTTGCTAGATGCTTTACAAACACATTAGGCACTGAATTTCTGTCCCAAATCATTTATGCAAAGTGGCAGAGCCTTCTGTCCCCCTCATCCACCTCATCCACGCTACAATTAGACACGAGGCTTTCTGTTAAAAGCAACATTCATCATGGGACTGCTCTTGTAGTAACCACTGTACTCTGAAGGGTCTGTGCTTTCAGGTTGCACATTAGGGGAAGAGAGAGGAGAAAGAGGGATTGGCTTGGTCTGTCATTTAGTTTGTGGCCCTATATTAAAATTACAGCAGCGGAGCTTTAATTCTGCTTAATGGTGGCACTCATCCCTTAGCTGGCCCCAGAAGGATGTGGGGTTTGGACACTCACTCCTGCACGTGATGCTCTTCTGCTGCTCACTCCATCAGCTCCTGAGCAGCCACAGTCATTGGGCAGCAGCAACAGGGCGCCAGTAATGCTGACATATTAAGTATTTTTAAATATGCAACCATAATGCTCTGGTTTTGAAGATGAAACAAGGACTGGAGAGCAGGAGGAGGGATGAGATTGGTACCTGAGCAAATACTGAGACTCAAGAAGAGTTTCCCCATCGACCTCAGGTGAGGAAAAGCTCTTTCTAGAACAGTTCACTTCCCTTCACTGAGGCTGCTGCTCTAAGCATCAAGGCTTCTTCAAAGCTGCTTCCCTTTTCTAATTTATTTTATGCTGTTGTTTTTTTAAAAAGGTCGTTTCAGAATTCCTCTGGGTCCCATATACACCGTGCTACCACCTTGCAGAGGCTCTCAGCGGTACCATACAACACATATTAGTCACAGGGGAACAGGAGCAGGTAGCCAGGCAGAAGCAAATCTAAAAGCAGTGAACCATCAAATGTGAGGAAGCTGACAGATGAAGGACTGTGCAGAGTTCCTAAATCCAAAGAGCATTTCTGAAAGGGCACTTTTTTTTTTTTTTTCCAGGAGAAGTATTTCTAATAGTCTCTCTCCACTGCAAAAGGGGAGGACTTATCTACTTGCCATCACTGATTGCCTGGTGTAAAGTGCTTTGCATTAGCCTCAAAGAACACAGTCGAGTGCTTCCAGATGGTGGGAGGCAGCAGGCAGGATGCCCAAGCCCACAGTGCCCCACCAGGGCTGGGCAGGCTGGGGGCACAGCCTGGCCCTGGAGGCTTCTGCTCCTTCCCCAGCCCTGCCTTCTCTTCTCCAGGGTGAGCAAACTCACAAATGTGCTTCCTTCTTTTGCCTCGTGAGTGGGAGTAGCCTACAGAGACTGTGGATGGGTCCCCACAGCATGAGGTGAGGTCTAGAGGAGACAGAAGAACCTCCAAGCAGTGACTGCACCAAGGAACCAACCACTTCGGGCTGAACGCTGCTACGAGTTTTAGAAAGATGCCCAAACCCATTTGAAAATGGGTTTGCAGCAAGCTGTTCATTTTTAAAACAATTTGCCTTTTTTTCTATTTTGAGTGTTTCTCTCTCCAGTTGCTGGGCTCAGATCTTGCAATGATGTTCTCTGTGACATCCAAGGGTCCTCTGCTGCCAGAGTCTTCCTCAGTGTTAGTGCTTGTAAAACACCTCCCAACTCCTCTCAAAGAAACTAATGAACTGAACTCTTATCCTGTAAGCCAGGACTTCTAGGACATACACCATTCTGGTAATTTTTCTTTTTCAGAACCACGTGTAAATTTGTGACCTTAGTGCCACAAAAACAGTCTGCCTTTACTTCCCTGTATCATGGCAATATCTGCATGAGCTCATTCTTCTCCAGTTCACACATTCAAGGTTCCTATTTAATTTTTCAGCTGCTGCAGGCATCTCACATTGAGGTGTTTATCATTTCAAAAACACAGTCACCTCAGCCAGTCAGCATGACCTATTTTCCTGGTTCCTGAACCTCATATTTTTTGTCTTGTTCCAAGGACTCTGGTTGTTCTCTGGACCCAGATCACTCTGAAGAACTGATTTATTATTTACTAATTTGCTGGGTTTTCTGTCACCTGTGATTTTTGTCTTAGAATTTGGATATTTTCTTCTAGATCATGGGTATTGATGCTCTATGACACTGAACCAAAAATAGATTGCTGGGCAACTGAAGAGAAGCAGCCACACTGAATTTGGGTTCCCTGCTCCCAGTTATTAAAATACCTGTAAAAGTGAAGGCCATCTTGAGCATACATTTTAAAAACTTTTGGAGATCCTCCAAAATAGAGAAAGATAGACTTGTACAGCACTGCCAAAAGAAACAAAGCTTAAATCTGTTGTGATTTGTTGTTTTGGGATTTTTTGTTGTTGTTTTTTTTTGGTTTTTTTTGTTGTTGTTGTTTTTTGGGTTTTTTTTGTTCTTAACAATCTCTTTTTCATCACAAAATACTTTTTAACTATGTCAGGGTTTTTAAATTCTGAAGGATAAGAAACAGGAAAGCCATCCCATTATTGTCCTGGTAACTCTCTCCTACTGCTGCCATATATGCAGCATGTCAGGGAGAAAATTTTCTTTTTTAAAATGCCTGTCATCCTTTCAAATTTGAGGATAGCCACTGTTTACTCTCAGCTGTCAGTTCTAGCAAAATAAAGGAAAAAGTCTGGCAAAAAAAAAATCCCCTCCCAACCTTCCATCTTTTTCTCTGTTTGAAGCTATATGCTTGATAAGTTCTAGCAATATGAAGCTTCAAAAATCCATTTCCTTGAAGTTTGAACTAGAATAGTTTCCTATTATAATTTGAATACTGGTCAGGCTTTTCAAACTACTGCAGGAAGGCATTCAAGGATATGCCAAATGTTAAATGTGAGAATTATTTATTGTAGTATTGTCAGCACTTTTTTTTTTTTTCCAAAATAGATCTGTACAGAATAATCTCCAGCCCAGAGAGCTGTGACAAAGCAGCAACCTGAAAGTGGCTTTAGGGCACCAAGTTATTGGCAAAAATACCAAGTGACCTGCAAGTCTTAACTCCCCTTGCACTATGAAAGCCTTCTGCCACTGGGATATTTGTGATGTACTCCCAGGAAAGACAAGATTTGAAACAGCTTCAGGAGACAAGACTGGGAGAAGGATGTGTTCACACATTTGCTGGTGTTTTATCTTTGCAGGGCCCAAAAGAAGGCACAGAGAACCAAGCTGTGAAGAGTCTCAGGGAAACCACATATCTAACTTTAGTTGTGCACTTGTACCCAGATAAATCAGGGTTCCTGGTGGCTTCTCTAACTCTCTTTACCAGAGGGAGTTGCTCAGCCATTTGCAGTTCTTTTGTTGGCAGACAGCTTCTTAATACACAAGATCTTTCTAAGACTGATACAGAGAAAGTCATATTCTTTTTCCTGAGCTCTGTGATTAATAGTATCCAAGGTTTTAAAAATATATAGGAAGAGACAATAATTGTCAAGGTTTAGGTGTATGTTTAGTGAATTCATGGCTTCCTTTAGGAGACAATTTGCCATACCTCTGATGGAGTAAGACAGTCTTGTAAACAAAAGAAACTCTAATGAATATAACAGGGAGAGAATGAGGCTTTTGTCCCCATTGTCACATAAAATATTTCCCTCTCCCCTTTAGTGCAGGAATACTTATCAATGCTATGTTTGAAACCCACCTAATAATAGCAGAAAATAGAATAATTTTGCAGAACTAAGACCAGTTTCTAAAAGCAAGAGAGGTTTGGTCTGAGCATCATTAAAATTAGAGTGCAGTTCTCAGTCTCCAGCCTGTGATCCCCCAGAGGAGGGACAACACTGCCCTCAGTGTCATCCCTGAGTTGTTGAAGGCTTGTCCTCTCCACAGCCAGGGAAGTCTGTCCCTGGGAAGCCCTTCTCCATTTCTTTCACCAAAAAAACCTTCACCAGGAATCTGAGGTCTCGTCATTGTCAAACACAGAGCAGACCTGCCCTTCATTTCAAGGTTTCAAGCCAAAAAAACCACAACCAGGCCTCTAATTAGCAGCTCTGCTGACTTTTTCTGGACTGCAAAGGATTGAGGAGTCACAGCCAACTTTGATTTAAAATCAAGAGAGTTACAGCCTGGTCTTCCTTTGAGAAGCAGTGATTTCTGCACTCCGGGACTCATTAGGGAGGAAGCTTCTACCACCATACAGATACTTCATTAAAAGGCTGAACATTTTAATAGATGAGATGTTCCACCCAGATGCTCCATTCTACCCCTTCTTTCTCTGTGCCCACCAGAGATCTGTGGGCAGAGATGGGGCAGCTGCACCATTTCCCTGGATCATCCAAGGGAGCTTTATGCAGGAAAAAACCCACGCTGCAGTGAAGGTTACTTTGCTGCTTATATAAGGGCTTGAGGTGGGGATTTTTTTGGACTTCTCTGTTACCAAGGCTTTTCAAAAATCCACAGTAGGCCAAATTTAGCCCAGCCCTCCACCGAGTGCCTTGCAGCGACTGTGAGAGCAATTAAGCAGCACTATTCCCCAAGCTGTCTTCTCCTCAATTATGTCGGCAAACAAAGAGGCGTGACTGGGTAAGACCCTCTCTATTAAACAAACCAGCCCTACTTATTTCCACTTTGATCAGGGGAATGAAGTCAGCAGGGAGCACGGAAGGCAAAGCAGCACGTTCTCTCCTGGACTTCTGAAGTTTACAAATTAAAAAAAAAAAAAAAAGAGAGAGAGAGAGAGAGAGAGAGAGAAATAAAATAATGATATGTAGTTGGAAACTTAACCCATCCTTAGTGTGGAGCACCAGGTACACCAGGCAGGTTAGTGGGGCCTCAGGTTCCTGGGACTGGGAACTGGGCAGCCATTATAGTTAGCTTAATGAAAAACAAGGAGAAAATTCCATTGAGAGTCTATCTTTCAAAATCCCACCTTTTTCAGAGGAGCTCATAACAAGATGATCTATGTTTTGTATCTGTTTCTGTTTCAGATGTGGCAAGAGATATCCTTAATTGCTGTGCCTCTACCTAATCTCTTAAGAAAGTAAATAAAAGCCAAGGAATTATGATTGAACTATGCTACTCTTTTATTGATAAAAATTTCTATTTAGTTTGCTGGATACAAGAATGTATTCCATGAACTAATAGCGTATTCTCTTCTTTCTTTCAGATTTCAGTAACTGCCACATCCTTTGGGCGAGGTTTTTTTAATTGGGCTTATTTGGGTGAAGATTTTTGACTGAGCTGAGACAATTTTTTGATTGTGCCAATACAAAATAGATATTTCCCAGAATTCACAGACCCCCCTGTCCCCCCATCTGTAGAGGTCTGCAGTCTCTGCTGGAAAAACCAACTTTGCATTTCTCATTTAATGAAACATTCATCAGTGTCTGGGCAGGGAGGGTTACTATCAAAATCTCAGTGTTTCTATTAGCTATTAGCTATTTTGACACCACTTTTAGAACACTCTTGGTCTTGCCTGTAGCAGCCTAGAAGGTGGGAGCTGTGCAGGTTCCTCGGGGTCCCTGGGGAGCTGCAGCAGCTCCAGCAGAGCTGCACCACAGGGGAAACCTGCACATCTCCCTGGGCCACCTGCCCAGCAAGGTCTCCAGGATGTATGAACAGAAGCCTTGCTTGAGGGATTGTTTATTAAACATAAATTTAGTGTTTGCTAAAGCAATGGGTCCAGAGTAATGGAAACAGAAGCCACTTCTTTGTCCTCAGAGCTGTGCCTTGGAGCATGAGAGGTTCTGATGGCTGGGGAGAGAGCGAGAGGAGATTAGAGCTCTTCATGTAAAAACTTTCTCAGCCATTGCTTCATTTTAATCTCTTATTTATTACTGGTTGCATCTGCTTATAAATTAGGCCAGTAAGTTGTCTGGAGCTTTTAATAGCACATTTCACTGCTGCTTTGAAAGATCATCTGTACAGTCAACAAAATAATACTAATGGGTCATTACTCCAGTAAAGCAAACCACTGAATGATAACAGCAGCAGCATTAACAGGATGGTGATAATGAACTCGTGGAACTTCTTTAGTGCTGGGTATCAAAACATTTTCCCAAGGAGACCAATATTTTTTACCCCATTTTATATCTGGAGAAGCTGAGAAAAGGAGCAATATCTGGACTGTCACACAGAAACACAAGCAGATGCTTGCACTCAGAAACTGAAATGGATATTTCTCACAGGCCATACTTTGGAGTTTTAATTTTAATTTCCTGTCACCTTCTCTTTAAGTCTGAGACTCTGCCAGCTCAGGGGAAAGATTCTCTGAAGTAGGAGGACAGGCTGTGGTTGCCCATTGCCACTGTCATGTCATTCCCCTTTGCTAGTTCATGCTGTCAGAATTTCATCTCTCTAGAGGTACTTTTGTCTAGAAGAGCTCCTGGAAGGAGCCCTAGAAGAAGCTCATTTCCTAAAGTCATGCTGTGTATACTACTGGCTTTTTTAGGTCTTGCCTGAATTTATGTGGGAAAACGAATCCACAAATCCTCTGTGAACTTGCTCAGAATCAAAGTAGCCTGCAGTGATTTAAGCTAGGCTAATGAAGGCCTGACTGAGCTTCTCTGCACAAAGCTTTTTGTGCCATTTTAACCATCCCCTTTATCACACCCTTAATTCTGGGCTAACAGCATTACAGACAAACCCTCCCAAAATAAAGGAGAAACATAAGAAAGGACTACAGGATATGGGTGACTATCAATAAGAATTTTTCCAAAAACTATGCTACAAAAGCCATATCTTACAGTCCTGACCAGGGAAGACAAGAAGAGTCTGCATCAGAGATTTGTGAAAAATGAAACCAGGAGTTTGGCAGTTCAGAATCTCCTCTGCATCTTTAATTCTGAGAAAGAACCAAGGATGGAGTGATTCAATACAGACATCTCTGATTCTTATGCCTGGAGAGAAGTATCTGAAAATGTAACTCCCTAAGGAGCAAACTCAAGAGAGAGAAGCTCAGATTTCACCCTTTCCTTTTGACCTTTTCTCAATTCCTCATGAATTCCAGACCAGCCTCAGCATGGTCAGGACCCAGTTCTTCCTTCCCAGTGCCAGAGGATGAGGTCCAACAGGACATTCCCAGGAGTGAGCCCAGCCTCCTGGGGACCTTCCTCTCCCAGGAGGAGGGAGCTGAGCCTGCAGCAACCATACTTCAAATACTTTAAAAGACAGGTTTTCCTGCTAATCTGCTCCACTTGAACAGTCAGTGCTGGAAGCAGACCAATGCCTTGGAGAAATACTTCAGTTTCTCCCAGCTTTGGAACCTGGGCATCATTTTTGATCTGCCTTGTGTGCTCTCACTAGATCAATGTATCATCACAGCAGTTCCCTCTGCAGAAATAGGGCCATCCTTCTCCCAGCACAGCAGTGTCTCATCATCTGAGACCACAGATCAACTGTAATTTTCTTCTCTCTAACACAGAAAACTGCCATTTTGCCCTGCTCGTATCCTCTGAGAACAACATTGTGAAGGGAAATTTCTTGCTTTCCCTCCAGACTATTTGCTTCCCTTCCAACAAGCCCGTCTCTCTGCACTCTTTAGTGGCCACGTCAAACCTAAGCTGCTTGGTCTGCATTTTCAAGGCTCTTCACAACTTTTATCTGCCTTACCCATAATTTCTCACTGAGTTTCAAGAGATCATCTCTCACCTTCAATCAGCCCCAGTGCCAGATGGAAGAAGCCCCAAATCCTCCCCCCACCCCTCTCAATACAGCTAACTAACATGAAAACAGCAACTCCTCCCTTCTGTGCCAGAGACTGTGGCAGATGGCACCACCCTGTTTATTACAGGATAATCCTTTTTTTAAAAGAAGATAAGGAAAAAGAAATACACAGAAAGTTTAATGAGGACTTTGAAATGGAGTTCCTGCATGTGGATACAGATTGGAAGTCATCTCTGGGGTCACCAAGTGCAGTCCCTTCTGTCATGTGCACTCCATTGTATTGACTCTCCATAAACTCCCTGATCTGTGGCTGGAAGGTAGTTGGGATCCTGTTCATTGTCATTCCTTCCAGAAGGCTGTTCCTGCCTCCCTGTCTTAATGGCCAGCAAACTCACTTTGATTTCCAGTGTGATTTTATTGGTCTCCAGTGGAAATAGTCCTTTTTTCTCCCCAAGGTTTTTATAGGCAGTAATCATAACCCTCCTAAGCCTTTATTTTCCTATGATCAACAAGCCATGCTCCTTTAGCCTCCTCTTGTAAATCAGGCTCTCCATTCTCCTGATCTCTCTAATACCCACATCTGTGTGTGTCTCTGTTTAAATTCACATTTTTTAAGCATAGTTATTAAAAAATGGCTGTAACAAACGAGGATGCCTAAAGCTTCTTACCTATGCAGATGGTACTTTTGCTGATGTAAGCTCTGTCCTTTTCACAACTCATCACAAAGTGGACATAATTCTGTCCAGAAAATTTGATTCTGTAGAGCTGATCAGACTAAAAGGCCTGTACACACTCGTCTCTCTGTTACTCTCCCTTTCTTAAACACACACACTGTGTTTGCTATTCTTCAGTTACACAGTGCCACCCTTGAGTTGATAGATTTATTAAAAACTCTTACTACCAGATTTGCAATTTCACACATCAATTCTTCCAGAACTTTAGGAGCAAAAGTTTCCACTCCACAACTCTCCACTCCCCCCAGCATGTGCTATGGAAGACTTTTAGCCATTATTCCACTTATGGTGAGACAAACTCTGTTCCCATGTGCTCCTTCCCATTAGTCACTGCACTTCCACCCTGTGCAAACTGGTTGAACTTAAATTTCTGCACACACACATTGAGATGTGATCCCCAGCACAGTGAGTGATGGTTCCATGCCTACAGTGAAAGTAGGGTATTGGATTTGTGCTGAAATATTAAGAAACACATAGGATATATTTCAGAAACTTAACAGGAGTGTTAAGATGAACAAGTATGCTTTTAAAATCTCTTTTTAATGCTTGAGGTGGAATAAGCACCACATATCGACTGGGCCATTAAAACAAAACCACTCCCAGGATTTCAGTGCATTTCTGCAATAAAATGAAATTAACAATGTTTGTGGCAACACAACCTCAGTAATTGCCTGGGAACCTCATGAGAAACTGAAGCCCGAAAGACAAAGGAAAGAGGGAATAATGAAAAAAAAAAAAGGAAGAGAAAGGTGAAAACAAATATTGCAAGACATCCGAACAGCTATTTCACTGCTACAGAAAAAAAATTGCCATGTGCTTACTTTAGGAACAGCATCCTAACACTCTTCTTTTGATGAAATCAATGGAGAGCACCAGAGGAGCCCATTAGCATCACAGCCAGCTGCTGTGCTGCGAATCTGCCCTCTCGTATCCATGGGAGCCCTCAAATTCTCCTTGTACAACCCTCCTTAAGTGTGTCTGACACAAAAATGGGGCCCACAGCTGGAGCACTGCGGGCTCCCTCCAGGTGAGGCTTACCTGGAGCTCAGGAGCTTGGCTGAGGGGCTGGGAGGAGCAGAGCAGGACGCTCGTTCTGCTGCTGTGTTGGTGAAAACCCTGGGAGAAAACTGGCACTGGACACAGGGAAAAGGCCATGGCCATGAAATATTTAAAATGCAAGAGGTGTAAGCATGTGGGGTACCAGGAGCATCACTGCAGCCTCTCCCTCCTGTTCCAGCCTGGGTACATCGCTCCACAAGCTGACAGGCAGCGAGGTGCAAAACGCAGATGACATCTTCTGCTTGCCTCTCCCTGGAGCACGAATGCAGGGAGCCAAGGGGCCGAGCAGGCCCAGGAGGAAGGCAGGAGGAGCAGCCTCCTGGCCCTGGCCCAGGCTGCCATGCTGCTGCTGAGCAAGGCGCGGGCGCAGAAAGCCAACGCAGGCAGCAGCGCGCTCCCCGCGCGTTAAATGTCAGTGTACAAATGGAAGTGACAGATCACAAACCATTCCCCTCCGTGGCCGTGTGGCCTCATCCTGAGCCCGTCTCCCTGTGCCCGGCTGGTGCAAAGTGATTCCGCCTCTGCTAAATGACTCCCAGAGTCTCCAAAGTACAATTTTGTTTTATAGTCGCTGTCAAACCAAAACGTTTCATGTTAATTTCTTACAACCTACTCCGCTGTCTGCTCAGCTCCTATTTGATATTTATTCCCCTGTCAAATGTGCATTTATTTGCTGACATTTTTATTAAATTAGACTGTAATAAATCTGTCTGCATTTATGTTTATGTCTCTTCATGCAGAGGACCCCAAAGTAAGTTCCATACATTAAGTGCATGGCCAAATGCTCATAAGCATTTCACAGAGGGTAAATAAAGTCGGAGTACTGGTAATCAAAAATGATAACGACCCAACCTGGCCAGGCTGGAAGGGGACCAGGGGAAGCAATGTTTTTGTAGCAGTGGGCAATCATCTTTCTCCTAAGCAGAGAGGGAAGTTTCTGGGAACAGCCCCACTTCCAGATTGTGAAAATTCACACTTTTTATTTTCTTTTAGACAGGATAGAGAATTTCTTGAGCCTCACTGTTAGCAGATTTTTAGCACTAAAATCCAGCTTTTAAATGGTTGCAACTTACAAAATGTTGCTGTAAAATACATTACAAATGAAATTGCAGTATGCAGTTAGTGGTCAAATGCTCCACAGCTCTTATAAGGACTTTTAAAAACCTCCTTAGCTCACCAAACCCTGAGTAAATAAAATTCTGCATGGCAAAAGTGAAGCACAGCAGAGTGGGATCTGCTTGATGTTGCCCATCAAGCCATCACCAAAGGAACAAAGATCAGAACAGCTAAATGCCATCTCGAGAAACCTGGGGGACCAGACCAACTATCTCACATTTGTATCATTTGAAGCTTCCCCCCAAAACTTCCGTGCAAAAGAGTATTTTTGTGTGTAACAACTTTTCTTTTTTTCATAGCAGCAACAGGGAGAAGTACAAGTTAAAAATTCACAACAGCAAGGTCATTCAAGGTTGAGGCTTTTCCTCAGCCCCCTCCTGCTGTCCCCTGTGCCATGGTCGTGCCAGCAGCACAGGTGCCCTGCGATTCCTGGGCATCACTGGGGCACCTTAACGAGGAGCCTCACAGCTCCCTGCTCCCTCCAGGCCACTCACCCCCAGCCTGATGAGCAGAACGCAGAGGAATTCAGAGCAGCTCCCTCCAGCTTCAGAGGGCTCCGAACACAGGAAATTTTTTTGCTAAATTACAATGTCTTGAAATTGGCAACAGCACGCTGATTATGTCTCATTGTGGCTGTGATGTCCTTGGCGATGGAGCTGGGAGACCACAAAGTGAATATAATGCTCCTCTATGTGACTCTAATGACTGATGATGCTCTGCTGTGGGTAGCAATTTTGAAATAACTGAGAATGACGACAGAGAATATTGCCTTTGTCTTCTTATTTCAGAAGAACTTTTCGTGTAACTAAGGAGTACAACGCAGCACTGCCAGCCACACACGCTGCTAATAGGGGAAATTTGCAGCCCCATCAAGCAGTTTGTGTTAATCTGCCCCATATAGAGCCCTGCAGGGCAGGCTGAGCTCCTGAAGTGGGGAAAGGTGGGTGCTCACTCCTAAGCAGGGTCTTCTCACATGCAGGAGGAAATCTCAGGACACAGGGAGAGCCAACAAACACTGCAGACCACAAGACCAAATTAATAAATTAAATTAAGTGCAGCACTTTTTAAATTGGGCACCAGATGCTTTCCTGACTCTGGTTCCTTCCTGTCATTCTGGTAGCTCAGAGGAACAGTCTCACTGAATAAAACAAGTGCTGATCCCGCAGAGGGATGGATTGAATGCTTTGGTGACACGCAGAGAATGCAGTTATGTTGTGTTCCAGACCTGACCTAGTATTGCTGCTTGCCAGCCCCTTGTGCCACAGAGGAGTGCCAGCGTGCTCTGGAGTGTCTCCTGTGCTTCGTGACCCTCTCACAGTCAAATTATGCACGGGGGACACACAGAGTGTCCCACATCAGACAGGGATGATGGAGTTTCTCTCCTGCCTTAAGCACCCTCTGACAGAGCATGAAGGGCTTCAGTGCATAGGAATGTCACTGCCAGTCAAATGGAAAACACCCACGGGGTCAGCAATCATCCTGTGAGTGGGGAGGTGAGGAGGGAAACACGGGGGGAGCCTGAATGCAGCTCCCACCCCTGATGGATGTTCCAGATCTCCTTTGAGCCTCACCCAGGATCTTACACCCATCCCAGCCTTCCACAAGGAGACCCAGAGACCTGAGCCCTCCCCAGCCAGAGCAGTCTCAGCTCCAGCCTGGCTGAGGGACCACGAGCACAGTGACCATCACACACAAACCCACTGCTTTAATTTTTACACACTGTCTGAATGAGCTAATTTAAAGTTGTGCAGGTCAGTCTCCAGAGATTGAAGACTGACATAAGAGGGGCACAAAAATCTATTTCTGATCTGCCAGAACAGCAGGTCCTGAGAAGTCCAAGTGCTGTGCAGGCAGCGTGGTTTGCCTTTGAGGGATGGGAAATCAGAAAAGAGGAGGTCAGCTAACTCCAAGATAACACAGCTGACTTGGAGAAGTGTCACCATGAAGTCATTGCTTTGATGGTCATTAGGGCTACTGAAGATACTGGACTGAGCAAATTTTGTTATAATCCATCCTGAAGGATTTTAAACTCAAGATATTGTTGAGAAAACAAACCTTTTGCTCAAACCCCAGCGTAGACTCGATTGCCATGGTGGCCTTTCTGTTCCACTGCCACACTTTATTTATTTTCCTCCCTCTCATTGTTGCAGGAGCCAACAAGAGAACAGAAATGTACCAACAGGTCTGAGTGTATCTGTGTGAAAATCTTTCCCTATGAAGAACATAAGTCAGTGCCCACAATATGTGATCTCACCCTGCTCCTGAGCTCACAGAGGAAATGCAGGGAAGGCAACGTTTTCTCACACCTCGGGAACAATTTATGTGGGACACATAAATCTGTGTCCTGTTCAACCCAACAACAAGCCAGAGGGTCTTTTTGAACCAGAAGAGACTGATCACACCTAAAGGCTGCTCCAACAAGCCACAAAGGCAGCACACAAGTGGTTTTCTGTGAACCAGAAGCCCGTGTCTGCTCCTGCCTTGTATTGTTCCTTTTAAATGAAAACCATTCTGAAGCAGAGTTTGTGTGCCCTTAATGCTTTGCACAATATTGCAGCTTTCTGGGCAAAATCCATCCCTTGCACAGGGTGAAGGCCATGCCCAAGACCTGTTCCCACCTTAGTCTGGTGGGCTTTCCACAACTCTAAAGAGGGCTGACAGCTCTGGTAGCCGAGCTCCGAGGGATCTAACACAGGCAATTTAAAAAGTCAGCACTCCCAGCAGTCCACTCTCCCCCAGACAATTAGAGGCAAACATGTGCCTGCATTTCAATGCCTTCAGCGTGGAGGTTGGCATATCAATGTGAGCCCACCTGCAGATAAAGCCCTGAACTCACCCTGAAGGGGCAGGGTGTGTGGCTCTGGCTCCTGGCAGTAGCCAGGGACAGATCTCTGCTAGCCCCATCGCTTGAGCCCGTCTCTTCACACTCTCAGCCTCCTGCCATTCATGGTGTTTGCTGCTTCTTGCAGGATTTCCTGGCCAGGCTGTTTGGAGGGAGATTTGGTGCTGGTGCACACCGTGGGCAGTTGTGGCTGCAAGTGGCAGTGGCAGTCTGTGTGTGTCCCTGCAAACCACCACACAGGCAGGCCCAGCCACAGCGATGATTTTTTTTTGCACAGAAATTTGCATCTACCAAAGCAAGCAGCTTTCCCAGCTTCTCCTTCCTCAGGCCTGCCTTGGTGTTCCAAATGAGTGGGTTTTTCCTCTTTTCCTGCAAGTGTACATTGCTTTTCCTCAGAAACACTGGGGAACAATTAGAGCAATGAGAAAATGGTAAAAATAACACAAACCTATCACATTCCTCACTCTGACAGCCAGAGTGCTGTTTGGTATGGCAGAGAGCAGAAACATCACACGTTTAAAAAACAAACAGGTGAGCACTATCTGTGCTTTAAATCACTCATAACCACTCTTGCTTTGCTAGAAATATTTCAGGAAGCCAGAACACCTCCATGGCTCTAGATGGAGCACATTTAACAGACCACTTCCATGGCCCTGTGAGCACTTTTAACAGTCCTTGGTAATTTGTCCCTTGGGATGACAACCACTGTTGTGCTGGTTTTGCCTGGAGAAGAGTTTACTTCACAGTACCTGGTGTGGGGCTGTGTTTTGGATTTGTGCTGGATAATTTGGACAGTGCTGATAATTCAGGGATGTTTCCTGCCTGTCAGGCAGGGCTAACACAGAGCCCAGACCTGTTCTGCTCCTCACCCCACGGTTCAGGAGGCTGGGGGTGCACGAGAAGCTGGGAGGGGACACAGCCAGGACAGCTGATCCCAAGTGACCCCAGGGATATCCCAGGCCATGTGGGGACAAAAAGGAATGGGGGGACTCTCAGAGTGACAGCATTTGTGTTCCCAAGTCCCCTTTATGTCTGATATAGCCCAGCTTTCCTGGAGATGTCTGAGCCTGCCTGCCCATGGGAAGTGGAGAAAGGATTCCCTGTTTCACTTTGCATGTGTGCACAGCTTTTGCTGTGCCTGTTAAGCTGTCTTTGCCTCATTTCCTCCCACCCACACTTCTGATTCTCTCCCCCACCGCACTGTGTGGGGCTGAGCTGCCAGCTGGGGTTAAACCACAACTGTATTTTTTTTATACTGTTTCATTTGTGGCAGCACTGCGGTACAAAAACACTCAAACATTGCTAGGTTAAAATATGTGTTTTCCCAGTGGTAATTAGTAGAAGAAAATCAGGCTAAACGTATTAATTTGAGTTGGCTTTTTCATTCTCTTCCTGTAGTTTTACACTTCACAGTTGCAATAATTGTAGCCCTTATGAACAATTATGTAAAATTATGTAAAATGCAATATGATCAAGGTATTAGACTATTATTATCCCAGCTGTAAATGCATGAATCATTACTACAGAGTACCTAAAACCCCCAGAATTGTCTGTCAGTTTGAGTTTAGGGGCCTTCTTTTGTCTTTTGGATGTTGATGACAATTAAATCATACCTTGATAAATATAAAAGGAAAAAATCAAGCATAGCTATTATGAGCCCTCATTAGGAAGCAAAAGAGTGGTTTTCATGTTTTGCCATTTAGTTAATTGTCTGGCTTGTGACTTATCTGCAGTCTTTTCTGAAGCAGAATCCCAGGCAGGGCTGGGCTGGGTGTGAGGGGAGCCTTTGGGAATCAGCCTGGGGAAAAAAGATTTGGCAGTCTGGAAGAGGGCTTGACCTGGTGTTTATTGAGTGACCTGTTGAATGCATGACAGAGAGCTCACAAATGACAGAAAGATCTTGAAGGACTTTAGATATGAATTAATAGAGAAGTTTCCCTCTTTTGACCCTGTTGCTTTGCAAGCTGGGGTGCAGTGATGCCTGTTTTCTCTTAGGCATAAAAACAGAAATAGTTTTTAAAATATCTTTACATTATATCTGTGTCTATATAAGCCTCCATCATTCCATAATTTAAAAACAGGTTTCTTTTTTTTTTCTTTTTCTTTTTTGAAAGGTCAACAATCTTTATATTAGTGCAAAGCTACATCCCACTCCTTCAACCTGACCTCAAAGTCAATGGGACTGTAGACAGATGAGGAGAGTCAGCATCACAGTCAGATACCAGGATGTGTATTAATTTCCCTCTGTGCTGAAGGAGAGATATCCCCTCTCATTTTGGAGGAGTTAAATTGGTATGCTGGGGGAAGGAACACCATGACCTGTTTCTTTCTGTTTCCTATGGATGAGTGTGGTGATTTGAATGTGAGACAAAACTGGAGATTGCTCAGGAAATTCTCATATAAATCACTCTCCCCTAAAGCTTGCAGGAACCATGAAGATCATATTGCAGTGTTACAGAAAATAACAGAGCCTTGAAATTAGGTGAAAAAGTCGTAGAGGGAAATGTGGCTGAGCCAGGTTATATGGAAATTATTTACCGTTGCCTCTTTTATGCTGAAAACAGAAGAAAATAAAGCCCTAACAAATATGGGAAGACGTGTCTAGTGTATTGAAAGTTGAATAACCACTATGAATTGGTCAAAATAATGAAACAATTATTTATAGACAGGCCTGGAAGAGATAAATTCTTGCCTTGGATGGTAAAGCTAATGGGCTGGATTTATCTTTCTCATTGCTCCTATAACCCTCTTTTTCCTGGTCAGACCTGAGTAATACACATGGATTTGCTGACAGTACTGATCCATCCAACACCTGTGGCACCAAAACTGGACAACTAATCCATTTAAGAAGGGGACACTTGGACCCAGAATAACAAGAGGTGTTTATCTTTCCTGTCGGGTGGGGAGGCCCTGGCACAGGGTGCCCGGAGAAGCTGTGGCTGCTCCATCCCTGGAAGTGTCCAAGGCCAGGCTGGACAGGGCTTGGAGCACCCTGGAGTAGTGGAAGGTGTCTCTGCCCATGGCAGGGGGTTTGAACAAGATAATCTTTAAGATCCCTTCTGATCCAAAGTGTTCTGTGAGTCTGTGAAGTGGCAAAGAGGTAAAACTATTCATCAAGGAAAGGACACCACAAATGTTCCCCTTCTCTAGCTCAAAATACAGCAGTCACTCTCTAACAGGTGGTCATGGAGAGCTGGGGCTGTTAAGGAAGTTACAGGGAAAAGCTAATGCCTCTTTTTCCCATTCATGAGATCCTGATTTCAGTGACAGGTACTGAGAGCAGGACTCAAATAATTCTTTAATCTAAAGGGAGAACTCTCAATATCTCCATTTAGAGGAGAAGACCATCTCCTGTTTTAGGTTTTTGCCTACAGGGATCAGTGATAGGGCTGTTTGTATCTGGGTGGGCTGCAGATGCCCAAGTTTGCAGTAATTATGTAACTTGCAAAGCCAGGCCTGTTAAACTTTAGATCAGCATTTAAAAATGCAAGAGAAAGTTATCTACCTAATTGCCTGGAAAAAAACTATGCCCCTCCATTTGCAAGAATGAGACAATATTAATTGTGTCTTAATCACACAAGGTTGTTGTTCAAGAGCCCTGTTGGACTTTACTTTTTCCTTGAAAAGGAGAAAAAGAAACCTCAAAATAAGGAGAAGTGTGCAAGGGAAGAAGCTAATATAACTAGAAGTGAAATGTTAATATTATTTCATTAAATGATTTGTGAAGAATGAGATAAGAGATCAACAGTCTCAAACAATAATTTCTTTAAATACCTTGTGCTCGAGATTCCCCTCTAGGCAACTTTTCATCTTTCTTCATTAAAAAAATAGTATTAAATTTTATTAAAGAGTCCCAATTAAGCTGGTAACTTGCTTCAAAGAGCATCCAGGCTTAGGGGGATATGTTAAACATTAACAGTGATGGGAAGATTCACCCGTAGAGCTGATTTTAAAAACAGCATCTTTCTGACTGGTACAATTTGGCTTGCACACCCTTGAGGCATTCTCCCAGACCTACTGATACCTATTTTGGGAAGCAGCACATAAATTCTTGGCTTTAAGGTCAAGTAGATGGCAAAGTTGGCTGTAACAAATGCAAACTTTTCCTGATAGCTTTGGAAGATGTCAAAAACTAAATTCTAAAATGAATGTTTTTCTTAGATCCCGAATTGGTCTGATTTGAGGGTGGCACCAGAAGCAAACCCTGTGAATTTAGCTTGCATTGTTGTTTAAGTGGAGTTGGCAATAAACACAACACCTCAAAATAATACACAGAGTCCTGGCTGGAGACAGGTCACAGGAAGAAAGATGTTGTTCCCATCTTAATTCTCACAGTCAAAACTAATAGGAAAGCAAACACATTCTTTTGTTTTCAGAGGAATGCTCAGGCTTGAAAATAAAAGAAGTTACCAAGGACCCTCACAGGCTGGTGGTGGGAAAGGGGCTGGATGGGTGCAGGGTGCCCCTGAGCACACCAGCAACCCCTGGGAGAGGTGGAAACTGTCTGGTGACAGGGGCAGAGCTGCAGAACCTCTGATGCTGCCGGGGTAGAAAACTGCCTTCAGCTCCTACATGGCATGAGCTGAGAGCTTGGCCTGGCCAAAGGCTCTTTGGCCAGTGCCTGGCTGTGGGAAAGGGATGACCAACACTCCCCCTTCATCACTTTGTGTTCCGGGGAGGAAGAGCAAGATATAAATACAAATATCACCAACTCATTCCGAAGATTTAGTGAGCCACAGTCTGAACTCTATGGAAAAACCTGAGGGAAATATTCTGAGAAAACCACTTGCTATGAATCTTGTACAGTGACAGTAGATAAATAGGACAGGAAGAAAAAACTGCAGTACTCCCAGGTCCCTGCTGATCCCAGGGGAAGCAGAGAATGGGAAGAGGAGTGAAGGACAGGTCTTCCACTTGAGAAAACCATCTTAAATCCAGACTTCTCCTACCCTCTCTTGTTCCTGTGGCAGATCTCCTGTCTGAGCGATGCTGCACAAGGAGATTATTTATTCAGCCATCCAAATGTCACATTCATATTTAGACTGATATAGTCCTTTGCTTTACATTCACATCCTGCATTTCCTTCAGTTCTAATCGAGTGCTAATTTCACATTCATTCTTCACAGCCTCGTTTAGACAAGACACCCAGTGGTGCATACTTGGGGGGTCTATTATTATTATTTATATTTTATCAGAGTATGTCATTCCCAGGCAAAGGATGTGCTGCCTGCAATGTAATTTTATATGCTGGATAACACTTGCATTGACTGGGAGGCACACAAGTCAATTGCATATTGTATTGCAGATTATTTTATATTTATTATTTGCTGTCAAAGTGATTTTGAAAACCAATGCTTATGTGCTGTGTGTACTTTACTATAAATAGGGGGACTCCTGGAGAAGGTACAGGGAACAGGATAAATTTAATTTGACAATTCTGTCAGAGGTAACCTCCAGTTCTTTCCAATCTGCCACTTGCAACAAACAAGTCATACTGGTGTTGAATGCAGAGAAAAAGAGCTGCAGAGACTCAGTAGAAAATATTACAGTGGGCAGATACAGGAAGGTTTGCTTCACCAGTTTAGGAAGGTGCACAGCAGGGCTACATTTTCCTAAGAAAATGATTAATGGCACCCCTGAGATAATGCCTCCTCTTTTTCAGCTCTTCCCCCACAACCCCTTGTTTAATTCCTCCTGCAGGAGTAAGGTTTAAAACAATACTTTTCTCCCTCTTTCAATGAAGCAGCACCTCTCACAAGGGAAAAATCAATTCTAAGTGAGAATTGTGTATATTGCAACATTTATATACAATAATTCTCCCCTCCTCTCCCTTGTACATGTCTCCATCAGGGACAAATAATGGAGCCAATTTGCTGGGAGCACAACGTGGCAGCAGCTTTGCCCCAAGGCTGGCTGAACAATTTTACCTCTTCTCAGGCAACAGGAGGCTGCTGAGAGTTCTTATCAGCCCAGGACATACAGGAGCTTATAAGTGGAAGGAGAACAGAACAGAATTCCCTGGAAGTGGTCTAAAATGTTGTACTGGTGCAATTATGAGTGATGTTAAGCCTTGTCATGCTTATGTTCCTCTTTTCCTGGGGCTTTCTCTCTCCCTTCCCTGAGAGCTGGCACTGCCATGCAGGTGACTGTGGGTTGTGGGCTAAGCCAGGTGGATCCACCCTGAATGGAAACCAGTGAGGACTTGCTGCTCCAGCTTCACTTCCTCTCCCTTCCATGTCTGCACAGACATTTTTAAAAAGAAAAAATATATATATAATAAAATAAAACTGTTGTTTACAAGTGAGGTTCCATGAGCACGCATGTTCTGGGTGCAGAAGCCAGGAGATCATATTTTATGGGCACCAAAAAGCCCTTTTATCCTCCCCTTCTGCAAAATTGTTGCTGCTAGAGCTCATCTATCCTGGTTCAGAGACTGGCAGGGACTAGGACATACCCAGTGTGACAGCACAACTTCTGGAGGGGGGTGGCTGGAAGAAAAAGCAATTACATTTTATGTTCTATCTTCCCCTCTGCTTTCTTTTCATTATCCTATAAACCTTAACAGGGAATAATCAAGAGAGGCTCCCTGGCTGCACTGCAAGTTTACAGAGGTCAAAGCTGCTTGAACTTGCAACTTTACCTTAACTATCCTGTCAAGACAACACATGGGCCTGCTCTCCAAATTGATTACATAAATCTTCAACACAACTGTTAATCACACTCCTTATTCCAGCTTATCTTTCACCAGAGATAAAGCACAGTTGCTTGGCTGTTTATCATAGTGTTGGCATGGTATTATCTACCCTGAAACTTCAGACTCCCCCTGCCCAGAGGTGTGATAATAGGAATCAGAATCACGTTTTTATAGATAAAGTAAGATTTTGCTGAAGAGTCTTTGTAGCACAGAAAAAATAGAAGAAGGCCATTATTATGCTTATTTTGTGGAGATCTCTTGTCAGCTGTTGCTTGATATATACCCTAATTTAGGCAATGTTTTTATTGAATGATCAGGATTCAATTTCTCAAGTCACGAACAATTACAAATTAACTCTATTTCTTATTTCTAAAGTTACCCCTGCCTTAAGCCCAAGTTGACAACCCAAAATCCTTCCAAGCTTTTCTCTGTAAGAGAGAGAAAAAGGCAATTTAAGAAGTAAAAACTAGCCACTGTTTCTAGCCACAATAATAGATATCCTCTTGATGCTCCTGGGATGCCTAACAGCAAGGAAAAAATCACTTTTCTGAAGGACATGGTGACAGAAGAAACTGAAAATTATGTGGACCTTCAGTGCCTAGGGAATGAAACATAATATTAAAAAAGTAGGCATCTACCTCACATGGTGGGATGTGCTTTATATTTATCAACTTCTGGCTTGTTGTTGGCCTTGAAGGATGAACCCACCATTAACCTCAAGCAGTGTCTTTTAATTCACCTGAGGTCCTGACATGGCTCCTGGATGCTTTCATGATGATGTTTAGCAGGAGCTGTTCTAGAAGAAAAGCCATAAAAAGATGTGTTGTTTGTGCCTGAAGGGCCCTGGGGAGCTGCAGGGGAAGGCAAAGCAGGTGGTGGTGGTGTCTGTAATGCTCTGAAGCCTGAAGAAAACCTTGCAGCAGAAACATCACCCTTTGTGCTCCCCTCCCTTTACAGCACCTCTGGTTTTCTAAAGTGCATTTGCCTCGTTGTGTTTTTATTTTGCTTTCTGCATAATGATGAAAACGTGGGGCTGGGTTTGCATTATTTGGGTTTTTTTACGTGATATCTATAATTGACTTCTGGAGCACAACAGCATTCACAGAGTGAATTGATTTAAAATTGCTGTAATAATATTGCAAAATTCCTTTATTAGTGCCGGAGTACATCAAGAAGAATCAGTGAGATTACCATCTAGGATAATAAACACTTACAGGCAAGTGCAAGCAGCCCACAAAAAGTAGCAATTTTGCAACTGCTTTTCTCTTTCATTCTGTTTCTCCAACAGACACTGGCCCATCATCACCACAAATTAGATGGCACCTACAGGAGCCATCTGGAAGGATCTGTTTTTCATATATAACATAAGTGTTTGAAGAATATGAGGGAGAGAAGAGATGGGAGGAAACAGAAGCACCAGCACAGTGAAATGAGCTGGTAGTTCCTCATGGGCTGATGTTGGGAAGAAGGGGTTGATTCTCCCTCTCTTTGTATCAGCATAAATTCAGAATCACTCCAGTGACTCAGAAAGCAAGTCAGGATGCTGAGCTGAATGGTCAAGCCTTAAATCCCATTTCCAGGACACAATCCAAGAGATCCCTTCAAAGAATTCCAGGCCATCATTGGAAAGGATTCCAAAGGATTTGGACTGGAGCCATTTCTCACTAAGCAGGAGGAACAAGGCTTAGACGCCTCCCATGGTATGGATGCAGGCAGCCCTGCCTGGCTGATCTGCTGAGATCAGCCCACAGACAATTGAAAAACAAAGCATCCATTCCCTGAAGACTCTGCCATGATCACTGTTTGAACCACTAAACAAAGCTGGCACCAGGAAACAGGTATTATTATAAGCCTTATTATGTAAGTGTTCCTTATGCTTTAATTTTTGACTTCTAGATGAAATATTTCAAGGATATTTTTACCGGATATTTTCCATGAGAATTAGGCTGTGCATAGCTGTGCTTTTTAAACTTCCCTGCTTGGTCCAGACTGTTTGCAGAGCTATCACAGAGGCTCTCCAAGCTACTGTGTTTTGCTGAGCTTCCAAATTAAATTACAACACATCACACACACCTAAATTACACATCCCATACTCAGCTCATACACAACTGAAAAAAATCACTTGTTAGCATAATTAATGCAATTATAGTCAGCAAATTTCAGATTCACTGATGACTCAAACCTCAAACAAAGGAGTATTTTTAGAACTATGTAAATCCCATGGGATCCATTTACTCATAGAAATCAGGATTTATTGATACCTATCACATCCCTGGCAAGTAAAGCATTTCAGGTACCTCCATTGCAGTGATAACTGCTGGGAGTCTGTCTGAGGGGGGCTGCCCTACCTCCTTCACTTAGGGAGGCTCATTGCTATAGCAACAACTGCATCCTGTGATTTGCTTGCCACAAACACCCGCAAAAAAAACATTCTGAAATGATCCATGCACAAAACAACTGTTCCTTTGACCTGACACAATTAATGTGTTCAAATCTGAATTATTTCTGCCACAGGTTAAGCATTCTGAATTCAAATGACTCGTATGTAAAAAGAAGAATTCCCACTGTGCTTTGGATTAAGGAGGGAAGCCCTTATTCTGAGCTCTTGCTGCCCTCTCTGCCATGCTTGAACTGCACCAGAGCCAGAAACAGGAAACATCTTGGTCTGGGTGGTGGGAGAGACCCCTCAGACAGAGGAAGGAGCAGGGCTTTTCCACTCAGGCCCCAGTCACAGGGCACAGACATCCCTTCTGATATAATTCCTACCTTAGCCTTTCCTTGCCCAAGGCCTGGAAGTCACAGGGACAAGATGTGACCCTTCTCTTTGGAGGAGATGGGGTAATTCCACAGACACACTTGCTGGTCTCCTGCTCAAAATAAAATAATAATAAAAAAAAGATAGAAGTTGACACTGTCCAAAGGACCAGCCCAGTCCCACCGTGTGAGTGACCTTGAGCACGGTTGCCCAGTTTAACCTCTGCATTCCCAGAGCTGCTGTCTGGAAGCATCCAAATGGGAAAGCAGCCTTAAACCAGATATTAGCACCACCATCAAAGTGTTTGTCAAAGGATCTTGTGCAGAAAAATAAAAATATATAATTCCTCTTTCCCTCTCTTTTGTAGATTATCACAAAGCAAGTAAAATTTGGAAGAGGACATGGGACAGGATTGGGCATCTCATATTCCCCTCCTCCCTGCCAGGAGGGAGAGAACAGACACCTCACAATGCAGAGTAACAAAATTCCACTTTATTTTTAAGCTTACCTGTGAGGTAAGAAAGGAAAGAAGGTAGGGCTGCTTGGTGGGGAGCAAAGCTGAGAATAAAGATCAGCACTACAGAAGGCATCTTATCTTTATATCATTTTCTCTTGATACTGCAGATCTCTCTTGTTAAGTACATCCTTTTCATGTCTTCTAATATCTACTGACAACTGAGGTGAATGAACCAACAACCATTTGTTCTACTCCTAAAGGAGTGACAGTAATGAAATTCAAGGAGCAAAAGAGACCAGCATTTCCAGTTCTGGCCTCAGCAGAAGCAGCATCTTCCAGTGACCAGGAAAGGTCTTTTAAAAGCAGCATGTAATGGGAAATGTGGCAGTAACACGATGATCTCATAGAAGTTTCCTTTTTACCATGTAAATATTACTTCTTAGTCCACATTTCCAGTATCAGAGAACTTAAGTAATAATATCCCTGTCTCAGCTGAGAAACTCAGTGTGTGTTTCCCAGCTGGAGTTTGTGTATTTCTGAGAATTTACGTTTGAGGCAACTACTAGGAGTGAGGTTAAATTAAAGTACAGTGTCTCTGTGGAGGGATTCACAACCAAACTCTACAAACTGTTGCTGAATAAAGAACCATCTTTATCCTCCCACCAAAAGGCTTCTTACTAGCTAAGCATCTTTCAAGTAGTTTAAAAATGGAATTGTAAATTCAGCACAGAAACTAAGAATGTCTTACATCCTTGCTTTCCTTCCATGCAAATCAACATTTAGCAAGAGAGGCAACTTCATGTGTTAAAGTTTGAAAGTTGTCAACTCCTGCAAGAAATCCTCCTTTTCACCACTTCCATTCAAAGCAAGATGGCATCAATTTGGGATATGAATGATCTATTGCAGAAAATCTGATTCAGTGCCTCATAAAGGCAAATGCATCACTCTGACCCATCTGTTCTATGGGCATAATCTTAATTGCAAACATAGGGTCACATCCCAATAAATCAGCCATGCTGCAGTGAAGGTGCCTACATTTATGCCAGCTAAACATTTACCCAGGACTGCCTACAGTCATTTCTCAGTAGAATTTAGGGACAAAGAGAACAAGGAGATTGCTATCGACCCCATTTTTCCTTACAGTGACTCATATTTATTTAACCTGACGCTCTACATGGGTGAAATCCAAATCTTACTCCCATAAACTCAAAACTTCCCTGGACTACAGCTTCACCCCATACATATGGCATAAGACAACAAAGATGTTTGGGATGAATGGCAAGCCATGTAAACACTAAGCAGAAATATATATTAAGTCACAGAGAAAATGCCATAGGATCTGTTCCAGGCTTGCAGAGCTGAGGGTGCAGAATCTGAGCATCCTTAGTCTCAAAATAAAGGTAGATTATTAGAAAGGATAGAAAGGACAAAGCATCTCCATGATTCCCACTTCCCCAAATGGCAGAGGCACAGATGATCTCATTAGCTCATCTGTGTAATTTACACTTCTGATATGGCTGAGGAATAAAACAAATATGCAGAAATAAGCAACAGGATGGGGACAGAAGAGAGGGAAACCTCACAGCCCTCTCTCATCTGAGCTCCTTCTTCCCTTGCCAAATGTTATACTCCCTGCCTGGGAACCCCTCCAAGTTTGTGTCTCCAGATGCCACATTGCAGCAGGCTGCCTGGAATCCCTCCTACCCACCTCCACATCACTCCTGCTGAACAGGCAGGGCAAACACAGGGTGAAGGGAGTGTTTTATACTTATTTATTTCCAGATGGAAAATTGAGCTTTGGAAAGAGCCAACAAAGAAAAACAACCCAACAAAACAAGCAACTAGAACAAAACAAGTAAAACAAAGAGCACCCTTAACCATCTTGATAACACACTTCTCCAGGAAAAATATTGAAATACGGGTCACGGGTTGAAGTTTGGAAGTATCGACACCTGAGATATGTTTTCTCCTGTTAACTTGGAGTTCTTGCAGGTAATTTACAGAAGGTGGGTGAGGGAATTTTTCATTACAAGCAAATATGAAAATAATGATCAAAACTATGTGTAACTGGAGCCAAATAGGATTCACTCTTCGCTGACTATTTGGGCATCCTGGCTAAATTTGAGCATTCATTCAAGCTAGAACCATGGAACCATAGGCTCCTACCAGGGTACCAATCTTAAATACATAAGTATTTAATACCAATTTTAAATACATAACTACCTGATAGTCTATGGAGGAAGTCTAGGCAGAGATTTATGAGCTGGTGCCCAGCATATGAGTGGGTGAAATTAAGTGAGGTGAACCCCTCTCTTCCTCAGGGGCAAGATCTGAACCATCAGTACACCATTCTTCTCTCTTTAGAGAAAACTTAGAGTAGGTCTTGCTCAGTTTAGGGCCTGAACTTAGGTGGGCTGTAGCTGAGCCAAGGAGCTGTTGGCTTCCTGGAAGGAAAGTAATGGGATCTACAGTTAACAAAGAAATGTGTTGATCTTTAGTGGTTTTGACACTTAAAAAAGCACCTGACTTAAATACAGATAGATCTGGTTGAAGAAGTAAATGCACCCAGACCTAATTAGAGAAGTGAACTGGTGTAACACAGCTTCCTTTCATCCTCTCCCTACATATCTCAGAAGACCATTGCTAGCCCATCTATGTCTCTCTACCTAATTTTCATTTTCAAATGTGCTTTAATGACTGCAAGTAGGTCTGTAGTCCAGAAATAGAAGTCTCAAAGCGCAGAGGGCATTATGTTCCCATCCACCCTACAGGACAGGTTGGAGCGGAGTCCAGACCCAAATTACCTGAGTATTAGATGAGATCCCTATGCCATATTTCATTTTAGTCCCCTTTTAGGTGCTATTTTACAGCACCCAGCTGGCCTTCAGTCCCAGCAAGAAACACTCTCATAGCTGATTCTCTCCATCCTTCTCTATTTTTCTCTTCCCGCTGCTTCCTTTGCACAAGGAACGGTTGGTAAAAATTTATTGTGGGTGGGATTTTGAGGCCCGCATCCCATTAAATTTAATGGGAACTGAGCATCTAAATCCCTTAGGCAGCTTGAAAATTTCAGCCTCTATTACTAATGCTCTTCTCATTATAACAAGATTTGTACATGACAGCTCGGGAGCTCTGACTCTGCTTCCAGTGATGTGGCGCCGCTGACGGCACCCAGTGTGGGCTGCCCTGCTCACAGCTCATCTTGTCACAAGCTCTGCTAACAAGGGGCCAGAAAGCAGCCTGTAATTCCATTATGATTGCTGAACTTTCTCGTAGGGGTCTTTCCATGAGGCAAAGATAATGCTGAGTAAATCTGCCTTTGTTATGATTGTTTGAGAACCATTTAATTTTAATTGCGATCATCGGCTTCTGGTGTGCAGCCTGCTGGAGGATGGACATGGCGGTGTTGCTCAGCTGCATCATCACATCAAGAGTTTTTTGAGGGACATTATAGAATTTGCTGGGCTGTCAAAATGGCCAGATTCCACCACATTACATTTTTCATCAGCATTCTGCTTAATTTACTGAAATTATAATTTACCAAGAGGGCATGACTGGAAAGAGAATGGCTTTTTAAAATGTCCTGCACATCCTGCAGGTCTTTGTTGGTAAGGTGTTTAACCATGTTGGTGCTAATCACACCTGACAGGGCAACCATTCTCATTCTCATCAGAGATTTTCCCGTCCCTTTTCATGTCACTCAGGTCCAATTGTGCTGTGGAATAAAAGGGGCTTGAAAACCTCTAGAAAACCAGGGGAAAAGCAAAGAGCAGTTGGAATGTCAAGATAAAACTTTATCATCTTGTACATACACTGAGGAGGATAGGACTCTTGGAAAGACACAGTTTCTCTATATTAATCCAGGGCTGCTCAACACCTTGGATTTTGCTTCCATCATTTTTCTAAGGCGTCACATGTACCTGTCTCCTGCTCACAGGATGTGTGTGGCTGGGTTCTGAACTCCAACCATCAGGCCTTTAAAGTTATTCTGGTGCCTCCTCTTGAATGTCTCAATTCTCAGAGAACTCAGCTGAAATCATGCTTGGGGTATCTGAGAATGTATTCAGAGTATGAGCGACAGATCTTTCTTTCTTTCTTTCTTTTCTTTCTTTCTTTCTCTCCCCATTACTGCTACAGCTGATATTGGAGGCAAGGATTTCAGAACCTCCTTGTGCTGTTATGAAATTATTTGAATAAACAGGTACCTGTGGCAGTGTTCAGAACAAAGGGCTGGGTGTGCATTTGCTGGATTCTATGTCCTGCTTTGGTAACAGATTACCTTCTCTTGCCTGGATATTCCCTACCTTTGACACCTCAGCTTACTGAGATTCTGGGGGGGAGATGAAGAGCAGGATATTGATGTCCCTGTTTTCTCCATGCCTCAGCTACAGATTTAGGCAGTGAGGTGGCTCTCTGTACACAGAGCCAGAATGCACACACTTCAGTACTCCTCATATAAACCTCAACCTTCTGCCCTTGAACTAGGACACACCTTTCTTTGAATTTATTCTTCACTCTTCAAGGAAGGCTCCCGGGGGAAAAAAAAAGCTCTATAACTCCACTGTTCCCACAGGGGAAAAAAAATATATCTGTCCTTTAAGGGAAGTCATTCCTTTTCCAGGGGTCTTCTGGAGCTACTACTGCAGGAGGCTTTAGAAAGAAGCAGGCAGGTTTGCTCCAGTGCTGCAGCACCTCTGAGTTGTAAGGAAAGGCAGCAGGGAAGCTGGGAGAGGGCTGGCACAAAAATTAGCCAGATTCTTTGAAAACACACTGGCTAAACCCAGTGACGAAAAGACACCAACACTTCATCCTGAAAACCTATGGAGGAGAGGAGATCAACTGTAGCTGGTATTTTTCCAAGCTCTATACAAAGCTGGGTAGCCAAACTAGCTGGGGATCCTGTGAGTGAGCTGTGCTGGTCCAGCTCCTCTCCAAGGTAATGATCCTGTACCTCATCTGTGCTGCCTTCCTGCCCCTCAGCAGGGCTTCTCCATGGGCAATGCGCAAGGAACAGCTAGGCAAATTCTGGGATCCACCAGAGCCAAATGCAGCCATCCTGCATGAGAACTGAAAACATTTAGGTACTTTGCATTCCAGCTCATCCTTGCCTCCATGTTGGCCGAATTATTCCTTCTGTTGGTGATAACAGGGACCCACAGCAATTTCTGCAGATCTCAGCTGTGCTGGCTGGGAGCTGTGGATCCCACTCTGTGGCCAGGGTTTTGCTGATCTCTCTGCTGCCATTCACTGGGCTTCTGCACAGAAGTACCAGACAAGGGTAATAAAGCACACCCAGGCGTTCTTGCCATGCAGGAAAACTCATCACTTTAAACAAACCTGGTTGTTTAACATGAGTTAACTTTTCCAGCAAAAGCAGGCTCAAACCCCCACAAAATCCCTGCTTACATCTTTCACTTTAACTAGACAGATGATTATTTTTATCTGCAGCTACCATACACCATTTATTTAGGCAAAACCATTCTTGGACTTCAGATGGAGTTTTGTCTCCAATAAACAACAAAATGGCTCTCTAGCTACATTAATATTAGGCTGTCACTAGTTAGATAAGGCTGATACATTGGTGCTTCTATGCCAGCAAGGGACAGTCTTTGGGCAGCATTATTTTCTTTAAAATGCAGAAACTTCAGTCCCTCAGTCCCCAAGTTTTCATCAGGAAATACATGAGCAGTGGGTTGGGGGAATGGAGCCCAGAGAAAGTGCTAAGGTTAAAGGTAAGGAAGGCAGGTAAAGATGTTAAAGCACAATCAGATTAAGGCAGTACAAGATGTTCTGGGCATGAAAAAGTCTGTGATTCTCTGCTAGCATACTGCAGAGAGCTGGGAGGCATTTCAGGGGAGTTAAACAAGGAAAAATGGATCTGCAGCTGGATGTTTCCCTGGGTCCAGAGATCAGCAGGGTGTTTTAGGACATCTTTCCCTGGGGTTGTACCTGGGAATGCAGCAGCTGAAGCAGCTTTCTGTGTAAAACCCCATTTGTTCTAGCAGCTTGAGGGAAACCCCGAATTTTCTCCCTGATGTGTACACGGCTTCACAGGCTGTATGACAAAATTCCAAGTAATTAAAGAGCTGATAAAAATGCTGTTAAAAGAGCCAATATCTCTTCAGGACACTTCAGATAAGCTGATCATTGCATCTTCAGAACAATGATGCCTTCTTTGAAGAGAGAGATGAAAAACAAGATGAGTCGCTGCAATATCTGATATGAGATGAACAGAAATCTCTATGATGTTATTAGAGATGTGAATGACACTGCAGTTATGGCTACAGGAATTGTAGTAGGAAGGCTTTAATGTTCTAGATGGAAATAGGAAAACAAATGCTACTTACAGTGAGCCTCAGATACTTGATTATGGTTATCAACACATTTCTTTGCTGCTGGATTCTGGGTAATGAAGATGCTTCATATTTGGCTTTAGGGGAGCAATAAATTCAGATAGGGACTCTACTTAAAAGAAATTATTTTGTTATAAGTGAATTCACATGAGTCTATTTTCTTCAAGTTAAAAGCAAATTTAAAGAAAAATCTATAAGCAATGTTTCTCTAAAAGGGAAAATTGAAAATTTTCTAGATTAATATTTAGTGGAATTATCTGAAATGGAAAGCTAAGTGACCAAACTGCAGAAGTACTGAATATCTTTAAGCTATAGATTCAGCCATTACCTGGAAATGAACTATGAAATTATTCTCTTCTTCTCAGTGTTGGGGGTAGCACTGACAGATTAATCTGGGCATTTGGTGAAAGTTTAGAGGCCAGTGAGAAAAAGTCCAATGGGGAACCACAAGAATAACAAAAGTTCTCACAAAGTATGAGAAAAGCATGGAAATAAGTCTCGAGGGGCTTACATAAAAGCAAAGGAGATTTTAGTAAGAGACTCAGGAAAATTCTCTGGTGTGAAACTAATGAAACGCTGGGCTAAACTCTGAGGTGATGGAAATCCCTGTGCAGTAAGTTTTGAAGAACAGATCAGGCAGACAGACCTTAGGAGCATTTAATTACATGTTCACCTCCTTTGAGGCAGAGAGATGGATTAGATGATCTCCCAAGGTCCCTTCCACCCTTGTAATTCCTATTTCCTCTACGTAGCATCTCCTGCTTTTTCACTTTTTAATGAAGCAGAGGACAGAGACAGTGCAAGGGGGTATTTCAGGTGCTTATCCAGCAGGATGAAGGACACAGCAAGCAGAACTAACTGAAATCAGAAGTCCAGAGGAAAATTAACTTATGACTGACATCTTGGGGAGGAGAACAGGGAATATATATTGCATCCTGTCCTGACTGCCCTTAACATTTCTCCTGAGCTGGGTAATTCTTGGTAACATCTTTGAGGAAAGGAATCCATAACCTACAAGCAACTTGGTTTGAACTACAATACAAATAAAACATGCTTATATTTAAGTTTTTTCTATCCTTCTGCTCTTTACATTTCCCCCTGATTCTGAAGGACTGCTATTTTCTCTGCTGTATCCCACAAAAGAAACACTCTTCATGAAAACAGGAATTTAAAATATAGGGCATTTGGTATAATATACTTTCTTAAAATTAGTAATTATTGAGGCAAGTGTGGTACATTTCCAAGGCAGTGTCTGGTGTTACTAGACTGATTCATTCACACCATGCTATTATTGGGCCTTCAATCTCTGTATCTCAGGCTGTTTGTTAAAAATAAAGTGCTTCAGCATAAAGGGGATTGAACCAACTGGGATGACTCAGCCCACTCAGGGTGCTGTATATTTATTTCTTCTCTGCTCCATCAGTAGCTCTGAACTGTAGCTCCCAAAGCAACCCAGCCTCAGTCTTCAACCCCAATCTTACATCTGTCAAGGGAAGGGATAAGAAGGGCTTTACACCGATCCAGGTCCTCAATAATCCCGATTCTGCAGCTGCTTGTTTCTACAAGAGGATGGAGGGTGAAGCCTGTGGTGTGTTAATTCCTGAAGGGAATTATGGCTGCACAGCAACTCTTTGCCATAAAGCAGCATCAGCCATGGATTGTTCTCCTATATCACCACAGTGTTCTTTACCTCTGGTGCAGTGATGATATAGAGCACATTGAATCACTCCTCTGGCCCCTGAGCTTTATATTGCAGCCCCCAGCCAGGCACTTGCATCACTGCTCTCTGTTATTTGGCTCTCCAGACTTTCCAGAATGGAAATACCAAGCAGTAAAATACTTGCTAGACTTTTGTGCTGTCATCAGTTCCCCTCTCCTTTCCCATAGCTACTACAACATGCAGCAAGATAGGAGCTAACAGCTGGATTTCATTATAAAATGCTTTCTTACTTGTTCTCCTAAAATAAATAAAAAATAAAATGTAAACAATCCTATTTTCAGTAAGAGAAAAGGCTGCTGTCATGCTGGTGTGGTGTATAATGGAATACAGTAGCACTGTATTTCATTATGATTCAGTGTGTTTTCATTTCAGTTGCCAAGGATTCAACGGCTTAACATGAATTCTAAATTAAGATTAGAATTCCAAATAAAATATTTTTGAAATATGTGTATTTCCCATTTCATTCTAATGAGCTTCAGTTAATGCACAGCAGGGCTGGTGGGTGTAATTTGAGCTCGGGAGCGACACAGTGAAATGCAGCCCTTTGGGACCATCTGGGCACATAAAAACAAGGGGCACAGACATCTGGGTCAGCAATTCTGCTCAGCACGGGCTCCACAGCCATCAGAACACAGCACAGGAGGCCTGGCACAGCTGCAGGGTTCCTCAGCCTCTGGCTTTTACAGGACTTCCCAGGATAAGAGTTTGCACGTGATGCTGTGTCGCACAGTGGAGTGAGAGGTGTGAAATGGGGCAATATTTCCCCACCACCTGCTCAGGTAGCACCAAGCAGGAAGGACTCACACCTCCATATTTCACTGTAACCACTCAGCTTGGTAGGTTTTAAGGAAACCAACAGAATCATCTCCTTCCACACTCTGGAGGTGACCACTCCATCATCCAAACACCACCCTGCAACACTGCTCTCAGTTCATTCCTCTGAATTATTGCAGCAATTAATCAGGCTCACATCATTTGCCTTTTCCTACCTTTTAGATTTCTACCTTATCACTCAACTGCAGCCACACAAAGGGACAAACTTCTTTACCCCTGCTCCAGGCCCAGCTGCAGCACCCTGCTCCCAGCACAGCCAGGGTTTCCCACAAGGCACCAAATTAAGCTCAGAACAAGCAGGATCTCAGGTTTGAAAGAAAGATTCATCCCTCTCATGGCATTAAGGGCAAGCACCTGCAGGTCTCACCTTTCCTCCAGCACTCCACAATGTCATATCCTTGCTGAACAGCAAGAAAAAAATATGAAAAATTCAGCCCATATTGGGACCACCTATGGCAAGAAAAATGACTAATGCCCAGAGTTACGAAGTAGCCATGACTTTCTGACAACCTTACTCCCAGAGGATCCTTTTTGTATTCCTCTGCTGTTTTCCTTTTCTCTCCTCATTTTTTTAAGACTGTATAAAATGCTTACTGGGTGGACTTGAGGCTCACAGCTGAAGGATGATGTATTTCTAGCTAATGGTCTTTTAAAAGAACAAGCTAGAAAAGAGGTGATAGCACCAAGCAGCAAGTAGCTCTGTAATTAGTGGGAATCATATGGGAACAAGAGTGCTGTACTGGGACCAGGAAAATGCTGGAAGGAGAGGAAGAGGGGAAGACAATATGCAAAGGAAAAAGAGAGGAAGCCTGGAGGCTGGTGGGTAAAAAATGAAGGATCTGGGCAGACCTCAGTGATGTGCAATATCCATGATGACATGGCTGTGGCCAGCGAGGCACAGGAGAAATGGCCAAAGCAGGCATGACTCCTGGAAATGGGGCACATCCATAAACCAACAGGCATCACTGATGCCCTCCCATAGCTCAGTTAGTCACTTGATCCCTTACACAAGGGGACAATAAATTGAAGTGCCTTATCACTGATCTTATGATAGAGCAGAAAATCCTGTGACATTAACTACTTACACTGCTGGAATGAAAAATCCAGGCAACATTTCGCTGCTGCTGGGAGGCTCCTGGACTGTCACAAGCTTTAACTCAAGAAAACTAAAGAGACTTAAGAGTGGCTTGCAAAGATGAGAAAATGCAAATTCACAAGTCTGAGTCCTGGTATAAATAAAGAGCAGGATTTTGAGCTGTATGTTTTTGACTGAGGAAACAGGTTTCCAGCTCTCCTCATTCCCTGACTGACCTCTGAGGCCACAGAGAGAGAACACAAGAAATTTCCTAAGCTTCACAAAATAATATCTGCCCCCAAAATTACTACACATTCACAAGAGTTTAGGTTAAGACAGCAACCTGGCTGCAGCCAGCAGTTCTCATAGATTGTGGCCCTGTTTGGCTTTTTGGCCACGCTATGCAGGGGACAATATTTAATTAGACTCATCCTTCTGTACTGAAAAGCAAATTACAAACTTGTCTAGATGACTGTAGATAGGCACCTAGACATGAGATAATTAGGCTGCTGTAAGACATGTTTCAAGTCTGTTCTGCCACTTGTCCCTTGTCACCAAGGACACCAACTCTGAGATCTGCATCCCCTCTAAAATGGCCTCGTGCAAGTTGTACAGGCAGCCTGGGAAAAAAGAGGCTGCACCTAAGTTCTGGTTATGGGCAGTTATTTTAAAAAATCCTGAGAGATAAAATTATAAAATTCATGTGTTTTATAATAAAACATCATATTTTAACACAGAAATTTATTCCCTGAACTTCCAGAACATATCCAGTTGATCCAATGACAGGGTGTCAATACTCTGCTTTTGTGCTGCACTAATTATGTTTCCCCCTGTGTTAGCCCACCACGCAGTAATGGAAGCTTACAGATTCTGGCCACAAGTGAGTTCAGATTACTCTGATTTCTACTTGCTGGTCATTTTTAAATGTTTTCTTACAGTGCTTTCTGAAAAACACTGATTTGAATGGCTAAAAATATTTTCTCAAAATAATCTTTTTTCAGAAACAGAAATGATTCATTGTTATAAATTGGCATCTAATGTCTTCAGGGTGTTTATGACTACAAAGCCTAGACCTAATCTGTCTTTTTAGAGATTGTTTTCAAGTTAAGCATTAAAAAGAATTAACTAGAAACTTGAGAATGGTTATCAGCTTTCACTCTTTTTATTCTGGGGCCTCTCAGAAAATTAAAACATTTTCATTCTTATTATTTTTCTCATTAATATTTAAAAAAAAAAAAACCCTTTGAAACAAACTGCAAGACTTTTCTCTTTTTATTTTTGGTGGAAAACAGAACTTTCAGCCACCTCTGGGGAAGCAAATTGTCTTGTTCAATGTGAGGCATGGACAGGGGAGACAAGCAGGGGAGCTTTTATCATATGGTGAATTCCACGTGCCCATTCTTTAGTCTCCCATATTATCCACAGATTTCTCAAACTAATTAATCAGTAACATAATTTATCTTTGGCTTAACTTCACTAGCATTGTACCAGGGATTATATTCAGCCCCACTGTGCAATAAAAATGGACATTAACTTGCTCAGATTTGGTATGAGAAAGATCTCCTCTTACTACACTGCTAGATATAATCTACTACACTGATAGATAAACTTTTATTATAATGACATAAGGCCCAACTTCTTTCCTTCCTAGAACAACAATAATATGTAGACTCATTCCAAAGCTGTCGCCTTTCATTTGGAGATAGGTGCTCCCAAAGTATGGCATTTCTGTAGTTATTACAACTAAAGGTAATTTTCCACCTGACTATAGCAAAAGAGACAGAAATTCCAACCTGGAAGGGGCCACAATGCTCTTCTCTCTCTTCAAAGCATGTTTCCTTCACCCAGGGAGAATCCTGGCATTCTCCCTCTCTTCTGCTGCATTCCATAATGATGTGCTACAGCACTGAAGGACTGGAATACTGCAGACCAAAACTGGCTGCTGGAAATGCTCTTTTAAATGTTTTTAGGTAATGTGTATTTTTCAAGCAAAAGGCACTTCAGTGTTTTACTCCCCACAAAACCCTCTTTTTTAGCCAGAACAAGCAAAACTCTCTAGGTTCAACTCTGGGGCACAATTTCCAGCCTATGACTCGTGGCACTTGTTCTTTTACAGATGTAGACCAGCACTACACAGATTTTGTGATCAATTATTCTTCATCAAAACCCAGGAACACATGAACACCAAAAGCTTCCAAGCCCAGCTTCAGTTTAAATAGGAATCTGAATATTCAGCATTTGAACATTTGTTGATGCTATGGTACCAAGTTTGCACAGTTCTGTGGAAAAATTAGCAAAAAAAAAAATTATCTATCTATTTGTACTTGTATTGAACAATCCTTCTACCAAACCTGCTTTGGTCACTGTGCTGCTCAGACTCAAACCTTGAGAAGCAGTGTAAACAGCATCTGTGCTGCTCTGTCTTTAACTTTGGTTAAGAAGGGGGAGGAAATCCATAATTTCTGGAGCTGCAGGAGGTTCAGTGCTTTGCTCCTTTACCCCCACTGCCAGCAGAGTTACAGTGAGTGCCCAAGCCTGGCTTGTTTGGATGCTCAGCCAAGGTCCTGAGAGGGGCTTTCAAAACAAATCTGCTCTCACCTTCTCCTCAGACCTTGCCTCAGGAGTCTTTTGGACACAGAGTTTGTGTGTATTGGTTTATTCACCTGCAGCTAAGGCCTCCCTTGTTCTTTAGCCTGGAAAATCCTTGACTTTGAAGGATAAGAAAAACACCCTGCTAGGAAGGACACTGAAGAAATCCTCAGTGCTTTTTTTTGGGGCTTTGGTAGGTATAACTGACCTAGATATCACAAACAGCAGGAGGAGCAGAATGCAAATAACTCTCTCCTGCTATATAAAATTATTCTGCACAACAGAAAACTAAGAGATCTGAAAGGTGAGGGAAGATTTATAAGGGAAGATGTGGGAATATTCTCTTTCCACTTGCCCAGCTGTGGATTTGTGATGTGCACAGCTGTGTTCTCTTTTTCACTGTTTGGACTGCTGTCTCTATAGCACAAGTCCCCAGCCTTCCTTTTCCTCCTAAAATCCTTGCTTCAGCTGGCTGTTTCTTATTAAGCTTCCCCCAGAGATATATGTATTTTTAAGATATTAAAATAAAGAAAGAAAAACTAAAGGAGGCCATGTGTCTGTGCACAGGCATGTATGTGTGGCAGTCTGTCTCAAAAATAGTCTTTCCTTTCTCCTTTTGTTTTTTAATGTTTGCATAGAGAAAAAAAATCCCATTGCCATTACAGAGGCTTATAGCTGTGAACAAATGTTGCAATTATGCTTCTCAAAAGCAGATAAATGACAGGTGAAAAAATTAAACTCACAGAATAGGCAAGTTCAGAATATCTGTAATCAGCTGGAATTGCTTCAGTGAGTCCCCCCCTTCAGTTTGAAGGCTCAGAAATCACAATCACTTGAGCTTTTTCAACACATTGTAATTAAGCTCCAATTTGTGACGCCTCTCAAAGCCACGTTTTTTACTTATATGTCTGCTAAAAGGATGCAGCCAGTGCATCATGATCCCTTTGCATCACTGGTACCAGTCACCTAGAAACATAAAAAATACCTCAGGAATACATGGGATACTTGGGATTGCTCCCAAGGCCAGCACTGGTACATCTAGCACAGGGCCAAACCTTTGCAGCTCATTTAAGTAGTTTCATTTCACACACAAAAGATATCTCAGGGGCACTTCTGGGACAATTCCAGCAGCTCCAAGAAAATATGTCAGTCATCCCACTCCCCACCAGCTCTGCAGAGGCTGCACAGAGGCTGTGACCAGCCAGGCTCTGGGGATGCAGAGAAGGTCCCTCCACCTTTGCTGTGCCTCCCTTCAAAAGCAGCCCCAGAGGGGCCAGGGGGTCACTTGGGACCCTGCCAGACTCCAGGAGGGGATTCTGTGTGAAGGCAGAGAGGGCATCACTGCCAAAGCATCAGAGAGTAGAGCTGGCTCTGGTAAAACAAGAAAAGCAGTGGCTGATGATCCTGTACCAGCTCCTTTTTCTGGCAAGTCACTGCGAATAAGCAAGGTGAAGCAGTTTAAAACAGGCTTTAATTATCTCTCCAGCACTTCCATTATGCAGTTTAGCCAAGGCACTGTGATTCAGCCCATTTTGCTTTCCAACAGTCTGTTACCTCTGAGTTCAGAGAGCTTCTCTTTCATCCTTCCCTCTGTCTCCTCCCCCCTTTCCCTCTTCTTTCCTCAAGAATGAAGATTCCCAGAGGACTGTGCCCTCTGAAAGCTACACTCCCAGGAGTTCAAGGCAACACTGCATCCCCTCAAGTCCAGCACAGGAGAATTTTAAGCTCTATTAATGGGTCAAGTGCCTGATAAGCTCAATTTGCCATCCCAGCAGACAGGTCTGTGCCCTAAACTAACACCACAGGCAAAGCCATAATTCAACTCCCAGGCTCTGCTTCCACCTGAGAACTGAGATACACTCTCAGAGCTGTTCCAGCAGGAAAAGTTTGGCAGGCAGCTTTACATCCTCCAGCTAAAGTCCTCAGTATTTCAAACCAACCCATATATTTATGAACTTAATTAGTCCACCATCAAGTTGTAGAAGTTTTAAAGTTAACTACAGATGATACATATTTGATGCAAACCATTGTAACTTGATAGTAAAAAGATTAGTTATAGGGCTCTAAAAATGTTATGTCAGGTTTTTACAGCTGATCATTAATATTGAAAAATGTAGCTGTGTTTTTGTACTGCATTGACTGACAAAAACAACCAGAATCTGAAGACCAGAAAGTTTATTTAATTTCTATTAACGGGTCTTAAATTGAAGCATTTCAGAGAAACTTCTTAAAGGTTATAAAATACTCCTGCAGTCCATGGTACTCCTTATAAATAGGTTAGCAATCACCAGAGACCTCAGGTCAAAATGCACTATAACCATTGTGTGGGTAGCTGCTATGACTCAAAAGAACACAAGATCTGACATCAGGAACAAAATAAAGATTTTATAATGTCTTTGTAATAAACCTTGAATGGCACTCCAAAGTCAGAAGAGAAACACACCAGTCTCACTGGGTGGAGGATGGAGAGGCACAATATTTACTGATCAGCTCCAGGAAATGTAGGAACAGGACACCACTGGCAATTACAACTTTTTAAGGTTGTGTGGACATAGTGACGGGCATCAGGATTTCCACACTCAGGAGCCCTCAAGAGAGCAAATCCAAATCCAATTTTGAAATCCATCCCTTGAACCAGAAATCCATCCCATATTAACCAGAATTGTGGCCAGCTGGAGTTCTGGTTAGGAATGGCTCTACTGGAATTCATCTTATTCTCTTTGGAGATGAATTACACCAAATTCATTCAAAGCTACTCACAGCAATGAACAGGGAAACCCACGTGGAGCTTCACTGGAGGAAGTTAATTCATGTGTACAACTATTTCTGACAAAATCTGAGTATCTCCAGGTTGCCCAGGGTTCACCAGGGTGCTTCCCACCCTGCCCACCTTTCCTTTGTGCCACTGCACATCTAACCTGCTTTTTACTTTTCCTGGAATATCCACAGGAAACTTATGGAGCCCCCACAAGCCTATGATCTTAATTTTCCTGCACTATTAATAACAATGTACTGAAGCCATAAAAGACCTATTGATGCCCTGATGGATTGTGAGAAAATGGAAAGTGATTTTTTTTCAAAGCTGCATGTTAAATCAGCTCATTACACATATTGTTTTATTTTATTTTGCACTGCATGACATCAGCATCCTCTATTTGCTATTCACTGAGGTTAAAACATCCAAATGTGTCCTGCTTCCAGGCCCACAGTCCAAGTTGTGATTTGGTTCAGCAACATGGGCCAGATTTTCTCCTGGAAAAAGTCCATTCAAAATCAGGAAAATTATTCATCTCAACAGATAATGTGGCTTGGAAATGGTATTTTCTTTTAAAGTAATTTAGCAGAGGAGGCCTGTGCAAATCCAAGCAAACTCAAACTATGAAAGTTTTAATATAAAATAAAAATAAAGTCTGTATTTTTCCCAAGAGGGTCCTCATTTGCACCAAAGTCCTAAATATATTCATTGCAGATAACCCTGCTGATGGTGACTTTCCCTTTCTTTTCTTTTGCAGGTTTTTTTTCCTCAGAGAAGTCTGAGACTAGGAAATGAGAAGGGACAGACCTGCACAAATGACATTTCCCTCATTATTTTATCATGTTCATCTTAGAAAGAGGATTTGGGGAGTTGGGGAAGCTGAAATTTGAGAGCAGGGAGATGCACTGGGCGTGCCTCTGGGATGGACTGGGGAAGGGCTGGGGCTGAGGTGGTGCTGAGCAGTGAGACCCTTTGGAAGGCTGGAGCTGGTGCTGTGCCCAGCCATGGTGTCTGCAGAGCTCTCAGGGACGAGGGGAAATACAGAATTTAATAACTGGGGAAGCTTCTGTATTAAGAAGGGGTAGGTGCAGGGTATTGTGGAATCAAATCCTGAAGCAATGTCAGGAAGCTGGAGAAAATCCTTCCAGTCTCTTAAACCAGAAGATCCTTTGTTTTATTTTATCCCTTGATTTTGAGCTACTTCAAGGTTTCAGATAGAGGAAATCGTGGGGACTGGATTAAGTACCACACTTGGCTTTCACTTTTAAACCGTGAGCATTAGAGGGTCAACATACAAATGTTTGCTAGTCAGAGCTATTTGAAAGTTTAAAAAGCCAGCAGTTGGTGATAACACCAACTACTGATAACAAAGAAATATTTAATTTGAAATAAAACTCAAGAAGGTTTTATCTTGAGGAGCGCATGAACAGTCAGAAACATGTGGCTTAACTGATTTCACAAGATAACCCCAGAGAGGGCTGAGAAGTTATCACACCTGCATTATCACATCTACAGCTCTAAGAGATCCTGCTGTAACTTTGACTAGAAAACCAGAGTTACCTGTCAGGTGTGGGATACAAACACAGCAGCACAAGCAAATCTGCAGCATATACACCAGTGGATGAATATTGGTGATTCCCAGAGAACAAATCCTAATGACACTAACAGGATCACTTCATACCTTCTCCTGATGCTACACCAATCTGGTTACTGCAGTTCTCCAAGGGGCTATCCAGAATAGTACACCCAAACTAGAAACTTTAATATTTCCATTTCTCATACAGCTAGGCTTATGAGAAAGCTCTGATACACTTTATGTCCCTGCTGCCTTTTCTTCTTTCCAGCTTTCATGTTTCTTGAGATAAGTGTTTTTGTCACTCTCCTTAAAATGAATTACACGTGGTAAATACAGTCAGTGTGCTCTGATCTTGGCTTGGAGAAAGCTTCTTGGCCTGGTTAAAAAAACCCCACAGCATTTAAAAGCTTACACTTTAAGATTTAAGGTGAGTATAAACAGCAGCCTGGCTCCTAGTCTTGGGCTTTATGGCAGTGCAGACATGGCTGAAATTATCTTTAGGAATGAGATTTCTGTTCCTGAGCTCCTTTAAAAAATGTGTCTTCCTTTCCCACACACAGTATATCTGCTACAGTAATGGAGATGTTTTAAATCTGTGTGAAGGGAGCTGTGTGGGGGACTGAGGCTGGGCTGCTTCACTCCAGAGCTAATCAGAGAAGGGGGAGACTGGGAGCTGTGTGCTCAGGGCATCCCAGAAGTGAAGTCCTAAAAAACCACTTTGTGTTTGCAAATGAGATGTTTACAAACAATAATGAAAATTTGGTCTATTTACCTGCCTCTCTTTGCAGAGCAGCAGCTCAGGTGCTGGGGAGTTGTCACTTCTCATTACCCAGGAATGGCCATGGAAGCTTCAGCTCCTCTCACCTGCTCTAACAACCTCGACCAGACAGCCTAACATGAGCAAATAAAAGGATGTATCTGCTCCTGGTACAAAAGCAGCAGCACCAGTATTCCACACTCCTCTGCTTACACCAGTGGGAAGTATCTTCATAAAGCTCTTCAAGATCAGTCTTTGTTAACTGCTGTCCCTTTAATTCAACATTTCTGCTGCATTTAGGTTCACCTTTTCATAGTTGCTTTATTTTAATTGGTTATGCTAGTATAATTCCCCATCCCTCCACCTTTTCCTTTCTTGTTTTCCAAAACACCAGTCTTCCCTTTCCCTTGCATTTTCATAAAACATAAAATCATCTGCATGAAAGGACTCCCAGTATTTTGCTGGGGAAAAATATTATTTACCACTGTACCCAAGAGTGACACTTTTTTATTCTCAAAGCATATGCATTAAATGCCCCTTGAGTCTGCCTCCGCCACAGCAAAACATATACCACTTTTAATCAAACTAACTGCCTGTTTATTAAATTTAACTCCCAAACCAATCCAGGGATGAGGAGGGGTGGAAATAAATTGCAAAATTAAACAAGAACTTCACAACGAGTTTACTGTGCCACCTTATAAAACTGCAGTGAGCTGCCCAAGTATCTGAGAAAGGGGCAGCACTTGGGATGCAGCAGGAAAGAAGATCTCTGCCTCCCAAAGATGCCTGCTGGCACTGGCTCTGTGGCTCTCTGAAGAAGGAGGTGGCTCCTTTTAGATTTTGCTTCATGCTGTTACTTCTGCCTCTTTGGCTCACAAAGCTGCTTTCAGCAGATTCCTTTAAAGCTGCTGCACAGTTCTGCCTGCAGCTGAAGGTAGCTGGGTTTCCAGAGAGAACCAGCACTTCAAGAAGCCTTGGGAGGAGCTGTACTGAGCACATGGGGGAAGCCTGCTGACAATGAGCCAAGTTTCTTGTTCAAATACTACATGCAGTTCCAGAGCCCTTGCTGCAATTGTATGTCTGCATTAAAGACATGGGCTTGAGTTCACAAAATGCCTTCTGCAATTTGTGTGGTTTCAACAGCTCCCTGATGCCCTTTCCAGGCTTCAATCACAACCACATCCTGCAGGCACAGGTGGGAGAGTGGTGGGACTTTACAATGCCCTAAAGTTGTGATTGATCTTCCCTCTCCATGTCCATTGAGCTCCCACAAGGATCCGGGCTGGTGAAGGCAGAGGCATTAACAGCTGTAAGTGTTCATTAAGAGCACCGGGCCCCATGCTGGAGCCAGCATAAGGGAACAGCGTGTGGCACCACATCAACACCTATTTAGTTTTACAGTCCTATCAGACCTGCCCAGCACAACGTGCAGCTCGGCAGAAGGAGCTGAAATGTCTCACTGAGTTAATGCTTATCCCTGTGCTCCAAGCTCACCTTTCAGGAGCTCAGCATCCAACCCACAGAGCCGGGCTGCTCTGCAGGCAGCACACTCTGTAACTCAAAGTGTCACTGGAGAGGTGGCACGCCGCTGGCTGCACCGAGGCACCTGCCAGAGGGAAACTTTGCTGTTGAAGAGGATTTGCAGTGGCTCAGAACTGGGGCTGGAAGGAGAATAAAGTGCCTTGGGCATCGCCTGGACAGCACAGGGAGCTCCTCGGCCTCCAGGCGGAGAGGGATTGAAGAGATCAGCAGAGACATCCCTGTCCTTTGCAGCCTGTGAGCAGTGAGATTGCACGGAGTAAGAAGGACACTGGAGCTGTTGGTAGGCTGAACTCACAGCCTTGGACAGTGAGAAATGGTCGTGATTAGCCAGTCTGGATGATTAACACTCCACAGGGTGAGCTGAGGCCCATGGACAGGAGATGTCATGATTAAGTAGGTCGTGTCCAGCACCCGGTGAGGGGGAGGCTCAGATCCATGGGCAGCAGGGCCGTTATTAACGTGGCCACATCAATAGTTATTAACCTGCTGCATCCGAGCTGCTCACGGAATGAACTTCACTTCACGGGGGGAGGCAGGGAGAAAACAATTAACAGAAGAACTTAGCCATGCTCTGAGGGTGAATTAAGATGTATGGACAGAAAGAGGATTAATGCAGCTGCATCAGCGTTGACCGCAGTGTGAGCAGCCTCACAGGCGCAGATTAACGTGGTCTTGTCATGTCAACTGGCTGGATGGCTCCTCCTTAGGAGGGCTTGGGCAGTGGCTGTGCCTCCAGAAGTCAAGGTTAAATGTTACCCAACTTGGCAATCGGGGAAATCAAGCCAAAAGGGGAAGCAATTATCTAGTCTAGACAGAGCCTCACATCTGTACAAGTGTTTTGATGTCAGTTGGCTGGTGCCAGATGCATCAATTAGTTTGCAGAAGAGCAACATTAAAACTATGTCCTCTGTCTGGGCTCCAACACAAGAGGGTTATGGGTTTTCACAAAGGGTTAATGAAACTCAGGATTCCAGACAACTTTTGGTACTTTGCAAATTTCCCACATTAGCATGGAGGCAACAGGTAAGTCACCAACAGCTTCTACACTTCACCTGGTGCAGTGTGACAAAAATTGTCCAGCAGCTGCAGTGGTGGTGCCAGGCACACAAAATGCACAGATAAAACTGATTAAACTGATAACCTTGTGATCTAAACCCCTCTTTTCACAGGACAGAAACAGCAGCATAATTGGTTGCCAGGGACACTGGTACAGCTGGGATTTTGAGAGAGGAGTGGGGGAAACAGTCACTCACTTTGTAGCTGCAGAATTTCTCTTTCTGAGGGAAGCCTGGATCGGTGCCCCAGTTTCTGAAAGACCAAGGTCCAGTTCAGACCAGTCAATACCAGTATGTCCTAACTGGTCTACATTACACTTCTCTGAGCCCCTAGGTGTACTTAAAAAAATGTGTAGGTGCATTTGAAACACATTGGTAACATCTGAAACAGTAAAGCAGAGAGCAAGAGCTGCTCTGAAATACCCAGGAAGAGAATTTCCTGGGGCATTCTTTTGCCACTGTGATGATTAGTCAACTCCCTAATTCAATCTTTCAGCCAATTCTATACCAGACCTGTTCCTAAGGCCTACAAATGACCAACCCACCCTTAGTTAAGAATTGAGGACAATTACCTCAGAGGTGGCAAACTACTACATGCTCCTATTTCCAGACCAGAAGGAATGCTAAGAAAACAAAATCAGCAGGGGGCTGAAGTGTCAGGAAAAGCTGATTCCCAGGGGTTAGGTACAATGCAATTCTGTGTACAAACAGCCAGCTAATTATTTCTTATTGCATATCAGCTAAGGCTGACCTGATTAAAATCATAAATCAGCCAATGGCTCTGCTTCTATGCTGTGAAAATCCATGTCTCTGTTTCCATATTAATTAAGATATGCTAAGTAATCAAAAACATTTGCTAGGAAAAAGAAAATAGATTGTAACCTGACAGAAGCAAATACAGGAGCACAGGCACACCAACTTTTCTATAAACTTCCTTTTTTACACTGTTTCCTTTGAAATTATATGCAGTTTCTAACCACTTCTGAATTCCTTCCATCATCATTCCTTCCATCATGCTTTAAGGGAAAATCTCTCTGTCATTTGTATCCCACGACTTGTTTCCACTTGGTAGGAAAATAGCATGAAGGCTGTCAGGCTAGGAAGCTGCATAACTTCATAAGTGCCAGCATATTTTTTGGCTCTTCTTCCCCATGTGCTGTGCAATATCAGATTAATGTCACTGTTCAGCAAAGCTTGGAGCATTGATGTTGAAACATTAAAGCTATTTCATCAATACCAGGTTTGGAGAGAGGTCGTTTATGGTCATTAGAATAGAAGAGAATTTATTCTGGACATCAGAGGAATCCCCATGAGTCCTAGAGATCACGCTGCAATCCCTATAATGCCATTAATATAATGGCCTCTTTCTTCTTTATTAGAATTTTACAGCTAAGGAGGATGTAAGGAAAACTATCAAATCAGTGGAGTCCAGCACCCTACAGTCATTCCTGTCACAGAGTCCATATGCTGTTCTCTGTTGGTTTTCCTGTGTGAGAAACAACATTCATTAACCCACATGGCTGAGCCTTTCCTCTTAGAAGCCACAGGATGCTACGGGGCTGATAGCTCCAGCAGGATGCTGAACTCCCTGCCCCAGATACAGTGCATGAAGCAGCTGCAAATGATCTGCTTTATTTTATCCTCCCGTTATGCTAATCCAACGAGGAGCACTCCAGCTTTGGAGCATTTTTTGCCCATATTGTTCCAAGCCAGAGCTCAGAGGGCTGAAGCTGGGATCACATCATGCCTGCAGCCCTTTCACAAGGCATGAAAATGTTTCTCACCAGGAATTCAGAAGCATCTTTTTAACCACTCAAAAGGGATGGAGTGAAAGATCTGCCACCCACCCACCCACCCCTCAAATGTGAACATTTTGTTGTCCCACTTTCTTTTTCTCCATTTTTACATCAACCCAGAGGCATCACAGCCTCTTGGCTGCTTTCTCTTCTCTGCCTCCCAGAGCAACAGGTGAAATCCCAGTGTCAAATAAGCCACACCAAGCTGCCAGTCAGCTGGGTTATGCTTCAGGGCCCCTTCACTGTGATGTACCCAAAAGAAATTTTTATGCAAAAATTTCTGCTAATATAGGCAGGAGGCAAATAGGCTGCATCTGTCTGTCTGCAAGCAAGAGGAGCTGCTACATTTGGCTGATGTTGCTGCAAAAGCAACACCACAAAGATGGATGTGTTGAGCTGGCAGCAAGTTTCAAATCCCAGAAAGAGATGATTTCCCAAAGAGAAAGGAAGTGCCCACCCTCTTGACAGAATAATCTGCTGAGACTCAGCTGGCTGTCCCTGCCACACAGCTGCTGGGATAACACCATCCTGCAGGGCAGGTCTGGTCTGAGTAATGGCATTGCCTCTGCACTGGGCGAGGCTCTTTGTTTAGCAGTGGACTTCATTCTATCAGGAGGTGTCAGACAGGAAAAGGTCCATGAAGATCAAAAGGAATATGTTTCAGGTTTGGAATTCAACTGCTATGCTTTAGGAAATGCCCATCAAATGAAGTATCATTGTCTGTTATGTACAGACATAGAAGTAGCACCTTGAAATGAGCTTTACCCATAAAAACAGTGTGCAAATCTTAAAATTTCCTTTTCTCCCTAGCATGGGTGCTTAAATTCCCTGCAGATAGCAGTATTTCTATTTTTCAGTTCCTGTCTTTACAAGTTTCACTAAAACAAGTAAGGAACCCATTCCAAACAACCCAATAAAAATGGCAGACAGAATATCAGACCCACAGGAGTGTGTCTTCCTTGTAGGAAGTTAAGAAACCTGCAATCTGTTCAAGGACGTTTTGTGCACAGGAGAAAAAAAAATGAAAGAGGAGGAAAAAGAGGCAGGATAAATCCATCAGTTAATTATTCACTGTGAATTATTTACTCAGATGCAGTTAATTAAGAAACACTTTTAACGTGAACATTTTTCTGTCCCCTGAAAACGCAGCTATATTTGAAATATTCCCAAAGGCACAATTCTGAGGCAGGTGCAGGAGGACCTAAGCCCCACAGCTGGTGTTTCTATTCAGCCAGATGTGATCCAGCTCTGGGATAAAAACCAAACAACTCCAATGGCATGGCTGAGTTAAGGTGCTCAGACTCCCAAATCCAGGCACAAACCTGGATACAGCTGAATCGTGCCAAATTCAAAGTTAGAACTTAAACCTGAGCAGGTCAGACCTGAGGCAGGGAGGGACAGTTACAGAAGAATCAGCTGGAGTAAAGGCACATGAAATTTCTTGGAAGAGGAAATGCCTTGTTATACCTGGCACATAAGATCTGGGACAGCCATTCCTTGGTTAGAGCTGGGAATTGCTCCTGCAGCACAAATTAACTGCAGCTACAGCAGCAGAGAACCCAAGGAAAGGCAATCATACCAAATGTTTGCATGTTTCAACAAGAAGCCTCTAGTTACTGCCCACAGGGGAGGGGTTTGTATCACTTTCCTTCGTCTACTCCTTGGAAACACTTTGCATTGTGTCTTGCTTAATTTTAAAAACCCATCTGACCTCAGCATCTTTTCTCTCTGGGAAGACAAAGTAAGAAAAGCTTGTGAGCAAGGATAATTCTGCCTGTGGAAAAAGCAGAGTTTGCAGGGTGGGAGATGGAAAACCCCCGTGTGCCGTGGTACACGTGCAAGGACAGCAAAGCACAAGGACTGTGCTCCCAGGCATTAATCCAGCTGTGCACACAGCCCTGGGAATGCACCCCCAGCCATGTGAGAGGAAGACTTCTGGGTCATTTTTTGCTTTCTTTGCCTATGCTTTGGTGCAGTAATTTAACTTCCTGGTGGGAATGACATTTGCAGAACGCGATAAGACAGCATCATTTCTAAATTATGGATTGTTGCTTCTGCCAAGTTTTCTCCTCCTTATGCTTTTCCACCACGTGTTTCTTACACAGCAATTGTACTTTATCACTTAGAGAACGGCGTTGTAAGGTTTCTTTCAAAGCTTCCACTCAAAAAAGAAAACACAATATTTTTTCAAGTTATCCTGAAAAATATGATTTTAAGCTGAACATGCTTCATGGCTGCAGTACAGATCCCATTGATCTCCATCTTTCCCAGGTAGATAACACACACATGTAAAAGGAGCAATGCTTTTAAACCTTTGGAGCAAGATCTAAAAACCTCTGTCTCTCCACTTCAAAGAGAACAGCAATTTATTCTGATTTGGCCAGGGAGTGGATGTCTTTGGTCTTGTTTAGAAACCAGGAGCTCACTGCAAATGTTGTGGATGATAAGCTACGTGGTCTGTATTTTACATCTAATGAGATGAACATCATAGTCCCTTCTGAAATGAAAAAAATACTAAGTCTATTTAAGGATGAAAAGTTGCCTTTAATAGCAACATTTTGCTTTTTGGCTTTACCAGTCATTGAAGAAGTCTGTATCAAAGTTTTGTTGATATCTGAACTAGTTTTAAAGGCATCCAAGAAACAATCTTCCTTGAACATTTTCTCTTGGTGGGCATCCAGTTACTTTGATGCATCTGCTCAGGCTGTCATCAGCAAATAATCTTGGTTGGCAAATTAACTGAATAATGTGCATTGCAATCAATTTTTTATAATTCCTCATTTATGCTGTAATTCATATAAATGTGTATGACTCCCTGGGACTTGCAGCATGCATTTTGGATAGCAAAGGTCACAAAAGTATAAAATGACAATGCCAAAAGTTATTATGGGATTCACAATCTGATTTTGGTGACTATTGTAGATAAATATTTACTTTCTGGATATAATTTCATTAATAGAGCTCAAGCACAGAAACATTTACAGAAAACAAACACAAAAAAATGACAATGGCAGCTGAATCAAAGTCAAGCACAGATTTCAAACAAACATAAAATGATGTTTTCTATTCTTAGAGCTTCTGCTGCCCGAAGATGGAGTTGTGGCTCTTCAGAGCTGTGTCACACACACAGATTAACACAGGGTCACGCTGATAGTTTAATTCTTAGCATAATTTGTATTCATGCATCATCTTTGCACAATGTTTGCTTTTCTCACCTCTTTTGAAGACAAGAGGCCAGAAGAAATTACTTGTGTCTGGTAAAAGTAGTTTGTCTCAGTGGGGACGCTGTTAATCACTCAATAGCATAATACCTTTCATAACTTTCAAATTAAATATTAAGCATTTTAACAATGTTTTGGCTATTCTGCCACAACCACCCTCCTGTAGGTCATAGTAGGGCATCTCTCTTCAAATATTGCATGCTGTTTATTGCTTATCATCCTCTAAAAGACTGATTACTGCATTAAACTTGAACATAAAACGACTCGTATTGCTCTACAATCTACACAGCTGGAGAAATTAATCTATTCTGGTTTATGATGAAGGGAAGCTAAGAGCTACAGCAGAGCCATAAAGAGATTTTGTGGTGGACAATGCACAAAAGGCAGCATTTTTCTGGTTTGCTTTTGCTTCCACTTAAATGTTCCAGTGCTGAACTCACTCACTGCTGTGCTTTTTGTCCCAAGTTTCCCTGTGTGACACATGAAATACACAGGAAAGATCAGCTAGAATGTGCCAAACAACTTCTTTTAGTTGTTTACTACTCTTTTGCAGCTCCTATTTCATCATTCTGTGATTTAAGCACCTAACAATACACAAACTAGTAGCAATTAATCCACATGCAGTTATTTAATGCAGTCCCTGGGCTAAACACACCAATGCAAAGGTGAGATTTCCAGTGAGGCTGCTCATGCTGAGATTTCTGATTTATCATTGAAACAGGTGGGTTCTAGTAAATGTTTTCCTTTCCCTGCAGGCTGCCCATTTAAGGGATGCAGAGGCAGTCCATACAGTGTTTCAGTCTGATGCAACTGTGAGACAGAATTTGCCAAGTCATGAGGCCTGTGTGATAAAAGCTTTCTGCTAGTTAAAATCTCTCTTATTTAAAGAAAACACCAAAAACATTCACAGGTTCACATACTACTTATTTTTTTTTGGGTTCTTTGGGTGGTGGGGTGTTGTTGTTGATGCTGCTGTTTATTTTTTGTTTTTTCATTCATTAATGCTTTGCACATACTACATTGTTTTACATGTCACTGCACTTATGGTACTTATTAATTCCTTCAAATTATCAACAACTACTCCACTGGACCCAAACTCTCTTCTGGTCAAAGCTCTGCCACCACAGTATAAACAATTCATCCTTTCTCCATGCTTTCTGTTTACCAAAGGCTATTGCTGGTGGCCTTTAAAACCATCCTGAATTTAAGCAGCAGCCCATGCCACTAAGAATTATGCACATCAAAAGCTCTTGAAGCAAAATAAAAAATTCTTTACCAACAACTTGCCTGTATTCTGTGACTGTGGTACAGGAAGCATAAATCTTCCACAGAGCCACAGGAGATCTTGCTCAAGTTTCTTTTATTTAGATTTACTAAAGATGGCATTAAGTAGGCAAATTATCTCAATTCCCGTAAGAATTTATAATAAGGAATGTGTATTTGGATAAAAACACTAACTGCCAAAATTTACTAGGACTTCTTTTGTGGGAATAAATGGCTCTGTCTTATTGCCTTAAAAATAAATGCACAAATTGTTAAGCATCTGAAGTTACTATTAGATCTCATGCCACAGAAAAGGAGAATGAAAAATGTTTTCTCTCTACTGGCTATACACTAGACACAAATCTAAGAAATAGTGTTTATGTCTTGAAGGTGTGTTAAAAATGGTATTTTCTTTTACTCACATGCTTACAGAATGCTTAAATGCTTACAGAAATAGAAGTAAGCATTGGCCAGTGCCAAAAGTCAGCAGGTAAATTTTCACTGCATTTTAGAACCTTGCAGAACTCAGTCCTGAGTACAACAAGTCTTTTCTGTTTCAATCCCACACCAACATGCATTTTTTAAGAACACACCTTTGTTCTGCCTAGAATAAATTAGTGTAACCTGGACCTGGCTTCCCACTTTTCCTCTGCCTGAGTTCAGGGGCTGCCTGGTGCTCCGGGGGGTGGCTGGAGAGAGCGAGAGCTGATCAGCTGGACCTGACCTGCATCCAGCATTGGCAGTGAGAAGTCTCTGGTGGAAAAGATTCTTGAAGGACACTTCAGAAACTTGTCCCAGCCCTTTCTCCTCCCAGGCAAACCACCACCTGCAGCCTGGACACCCTCACAGCAGCTCCTCCATCCACCGTGGAGGCAGACTGAGAGCTGGAGGTGCTCCCGGCCAGTTGGCAATTAATTTGAAGCAGATCCTGTAAATCTGTTGTTTGAAAGTTTGGTGGCTAATTTGCATCCAGAGGCTATAATATCCCTGATCACAGTATTGTGACAGTTTCCTCTCAGAATTCCTCAAGCTTTAATTGAAAATAATCAGCGGTGGAAGTTGTTCTAACAGTCCACATTCACTGACGTAAACAAACACAAGACTTGAAAGCTGTGAACGCTTCTGTTTGCATCTGCGGCTCTTTCACCAAAAGGCATGTTGTTAATTCCATTTATTCCAAACACAGCATAAATGAATGCTTAATTTGGGAGCCTATAAATAATGAGCATGCTCAATTACAGCAGCAGCATCCAGAAGCAGGCTTGAAATGGTGTTCACGAGTCACTAACGCTGTTAGGAATTTCCATGCACCAAGCCCCAGACCTGCACACTCCCAAGTTCATGGAGAAGTGTGTTCCACACTGTCTGGGACAGGACAGCCTTCACTGTAGTTCAGGCACTAATAGCTCTGAAGAACACAAAGCCCCTTTATGAATTATCCTCATTACTGCAATAATCCTTCACAGGCTCCCAACAATGAGGTTAAACACAAGGTGAATTTAGTGCAATAGGAAGCAACAGAGGAAGAGCGATGCCTTTATCAATTTTTTTGCTAGAGAACAGAACATGGTAGAGATCTAGGGGTATCTGGCTAATTTAAAGCATTTTTCATGATTGATAACAGTTAGGGATGCACAGCTTGTTACCACTGTTCTAAGTGACAGGCGCCTGAAACACATCCCTCTCCTGATGTCTTTCTCAGGAAGAGACAAGTAGTTCTGGCAAACTGTCTGAGAGAGGCAGGCACATAGCTGAGATGAGATTAACATCCTTTTCTCTTTGCAGTCTCTCTGGACCTGTGGAGTGACAGAATGTCACATATGGAAACCAAGAAGCCTTGATGTACAGGGCAGGACCAACATGTACCTCTCAGCACACAGTCTCCTTCTGCTTCCTACCATTTTTCCTCATTGTGAAATTAGAAATTAGATGTGACTCCTCAGTAGAGATGAATGTACCACCAACTCACTTTCCTGTGCTCTGGGATCTACCAAAATTCCTGGGTGATAACCTCCTGCTACTGAGTTCAGCTGATCAATCCCCACCCAAGCCAGTCGCTGTCACCCCCCTCACTAAAAGGAGATTGGCACTGCAGGGAGGAATGGGATGAACTCCCAGCGAGCTGCAATAGCATCAGCAGTCCCCAAGCCCACCTGTGATCAAGCAATAAGCTCTCAAAAAGTACTTTCTGCTTAACTCAGCCATGCTGAGGAGGTGACAGGCACAGGGAATCCCAGCAGAGCTCAGCAGCTCAGAAGATGCAAATTCCTCCATTGCTGATAAGAGCTGGCTCACTGAGAGGCTTCTTCTGAGAAACTTGGGGGATTTGAAGAAGCTGTCACCAAGCTGTGAACAGGGGTATCAGCTGTGCACACTGAGGTAAGAGGGAAGGACCCATCCTGTGTTCCAACAGGTCCTTCTCCCTCAGGTGTAATTTTCACCACCATTTTCTAAATGTAATCCACAAATTTCTCAGGCCAGCCTGCTTTTCCCCTCCTCCTGCCCCAGGCCAGCTGCTGGGCACAGGGCAGCTGCCACACCTGAGCCAGGTCTGGCTATCTTTGCTCACAAGAGATTGGCAGTAGCACAGGGGAGGTGCTGGCGAGGTTGTCCCTTCACTCCCCCATGCCCTTACTCCAGAACTGGGTCAATCAGCATTTCTGCCAAAGTCTTAATTGCACTTGCTCAGGACTGGATACATTTCAGGCCCCTGGGTATCTCCACTGCTTACCTCACCAATTAAACCTAAATACAAATCTTTGCCTCTAGCCACCTCTTCCTCCTTCCTTGACCTCTCTCCACTTCCCCCTCTAGAAATAAGGCAATAAACAGATATTTACTTGAATTCGTGATTTTTAAAGCTCTGCAACCTATTTTTTAACACACAGATCATCAGCAGTTTAGAACTGGTTTAGGAATGACATAAAAGTACTTCTCTGGACCCACACAAACATCTCCTGCTGCTCAGAGACTCAAGTACAGCAGAGGCCAGATGGCACCCAGGCCTGGAACAAAAGGCACTGACTTTCTTTAAGGAAATAAAACCAATTACTTCCCCCTGACATTTCAAGACCATCATGGGGATATGGCAGAGGAGGGGGCTACAAAGCGCAGCCCTGCCTCAGAATAAACAAACAAACAAACAAATAAATAAACAAACCTAGAAGGGATTTCCTCTCGCAGCCTGGTACAGTTTATAGATCCCTTCTACAGCCAAAGGGCAGAGATTAAAATCCTCCTTCTGTCTAATACCTTATCCCTTTTGGCCAAGTGTCTTTGCATTTCAAGACACACACTGGGTGAAGACAGGTAAAAATCAGATTTGTTATCTGAGAGAGATAGCAAGGCAGACAGAGAAATTACAGGGAGGAGAGGCATGACCAAGGAGCTGAACGAGACCTTTCTTGTCTCGTCCCAGGATTGCCCCAGGGTGGGCAGGCAGCGGAGAGGAAGCGTGGAGAGCATGACTCCAAAAGTCAAAGGGAATGACTGGGAATGACTGACAGCTCTGCAGAACTGAAGTAATCACAGTAGACAGGGCTGTCATATTTTATCTGTGCAGAGACTTTTAATTTTGAGAGATCTCTTGCCAGTCATGTTTTTAAAGGCATTCATAAACAGCACCGCAATGACCTTGGAGCTCGTTTACGTGGAGCTCTCTCAAAGCACTTCTAGAGAAAACCAAAACCTCATATTTTTTTAAGTTTTGTGAAATTGCCACATCAGAAAGAGAAGTCTGGGGTCTTAATAGTTACAGGTTTTCGTGATATCTTTCAATTAAAATTCAATAGGACATTTATAGTCTCTAACATGAATTAATGAAATGGCTTCAAATGCAAATCCTGGGTAGTAAAAATTCTTCAACATTTATGTTTCTGTATCTGCTAGCCAGAACACAATGAAAATATTTTTAATCATCTGTAGGGACTTATCTAAGAAATGAAGAACAAGCTTTAAAATTCAAGGGTATTGGTTACAGAATTTTACAGAACTGTTCCAGTTTGTTCATGTACAAGAAAGAGTGTAAACTGTGTTTAGTTTTGCTAGATTTCCAAATTCCTCAGACTGATTTCTGACATCAGAACTCCTTTGTGCATCCAGGAGGCACAAATAAATGAGACAAAAGTGTGCATAGATCTTAGAAATTCCTATATAGGTGAGAATGTGCTGTACCCAGCAAGCTGAATGCTGAAAAACAGTAACAAGATTCCCCCTCATTGGTTCTATTTTGGTGTGCAAAGCATGTAAGCAAGACCCAAATCACTTATCAGTGTTAAAGAAAACAAAGGAAAATTGCAATTCCAGGAGGAAATTGTGTGGTGCCATTCTTCAGCTGCGAGCTGAGCACTCATAGTGCTCATTGCCAACAATCCATAAAACTCACTGTCAAGCACTCAGTGTCCAGGAGGCATAAGAAGTGTCAAGAAATGCTTTATGCTGTTGCTAGCACACTACAAAAGGCATGATCATTAGATTTAACTAGAGAACAGGCTGGCAATGTCCAGAAAAGAATTGGGATGAGACCATAATCATAGTAAGGAAAGGAGCTTTGATTTGTACAGAACAGGATGGATTTAAAAAGGCATCCACAGGCTGAGGCTGTCACAATCAAGGGATCCAGACGGACAGATGGACTGAGCAGGAGCTTCCAGTGATTGCTTCCAAGGGCTCTGGCTGTCAAAGCCAGACAAGAGAGGTCGTGTGTCCCAGCACTGCTCCAGCCTTATTCCTCAATTAGATGCAGTGGGCTGAAGCACTTTTCCTTCTTCAAATCTTTGATTTGAGCAAGAATAGCCTCAGGACAACTTTAGAGTTTCTTGAGCTTGGGTGCCCACAAGCCCAAGAAACTTGAAGGGAGAGAGGAATTGCTGGAGGATGCGTGTGTGCTTTTCCTCCAGCCGTGTCCTTTGTTTCTTGTACTCTGGGAAGAAGGAGGAACGTGCAGCCCTGCATCACCCGGTGCTTCCCCTTGGCCCCAGGAAATCCTAGGAATGTGTCAGCTCTGCTCTACAGGAACAGCAGCAAAGATCTGCAATGCAATGGAGAGCGAGGCCTCCAGCTGGGATGGATGTGTCTCTGGGCAAGGCAGCTAGGATGGAGCACGTGCACCAGGGAGGGTTTTAAGGAAAGTTGTAAATGGGGATGGAATCACTGGGACAATGCTGGCAATGTTTTAGTGTTTTGCAAAAGCTCCAGGGACATAAGAGGGAATCCTTCTGATGAAGGGCCTTAAGAATATGAACAAAACAAAATGATCCCTCTTTGGAGGCTACAAATATTCTCAAATCTGATTAGAACCAAACACTGAGCTAGAACCAAAAAACATTGCACATCTTTCAGAAACCATTACCTTGATGTGTCCAGAATAGATTAAAGAAACTCAATTAAATCTGAAAAATCTGAAACGGTCAGATAAAATATTTTTGAATGCTAAGTGCAATCTGTGAAGCTCAATTGCCTTAACCCCCACTAATAAGCTGCTCAATAAACTTCATGAAAACATATTTTATATACTGATAGCATCTCAAAGTATGAAAGGGGTTGCAGTTGTTCAGCAATCAGTTACCAGCTGGATTATGGTCCAGTAATGCTGTTAGATTTCTGCAAGACAGAAGGCAGCTTTTCAACCATTTGTTATTTTAATGATGAGGAATCTCACCATAAGCCTTGTTAAAACTTCATTTAATCCATTACAGAAGAAACAAAGACATTTAGAAGTGAACATAAAAAAATTTTCAATCTATCAGAGCAGAAATTATAGGGTTTAGGGAAGCTCTTAAGGAGCATCCATGGAATAAAATGACTCTGCTAATTAAAGGGCTGTGTCTTTTCAGGTTTGACATTTAGGGACTTTCTTCAACAGGGACTGAACTACTCTGCATGATAGCACTCATAATGACAAAGTGAAAAAGGGAGAACCTTTGCAAAGCTGCAACCAAATCGCTCCATCTATTCCAAATATCACCCAAAGGTTTGCAATGGTGTTTTTTTTTTAAACTGAGTTTTCTTCCCAAAAACATCTCGGAGGGAACAGAGGGTGCAACCTCCCTGCCCCTAGATCATGGGGAATTCCTTCCTTGCAGAAATGAGTTCTTGGTTCAGCAGCAGGGACAGCAGCCAGGACAGAACCCAGAGAGAGGAACAGGTGTTTGAAACCTCAACTGTCCTGCTGGGAGAGGTGAAATCAATCTAATGGATCCATCAGGCACAGCCCTGAGTGCCCCATTCCTGAGCCTTGGATTGTGCCACTGGGGCAAGGAGTGACAGCTCCACTCCCTTGCCACTGCTCCCCTAATTTCCAAAGTGCTCCTGAAGGTCTGGAAGAGAAATTTCTACAGGGTCTTCAAGAGAGAGGCACCATTCCCTGGATTCCCTGGTCCTTCTTTAGGATGCCCCTTTCCAGGGACATCTTGTCTCCTACACACCAACTGAGGAGAGCCCAACCTGGTTTTACAACCTCCAGAAAATATCAATGCAATATATTACCTGAATGAGCATTTATTTCATGCCTAATACATTAGGGGTAGAAAATGGCCATTTCTGAGTGCACAAAAAGAATGCATTTTCCAAAGGACTAAACACTAAATTCAGTCCTTCAATTACCCTTACAGCTCCCTACCTGCAGAGCAATGCACCAAAAATTTGCAATCATTAGTTCAACAAACAAGTATAAGTTTGCAGTTAGAGGTGCAGAGAAAAATGTTTAGCCTCAGAAAGTGAGGTAAAAAAACACTGCAAGTGCTGTAATCTCAATTCTCCAAGATTTCCTGGAGAAATCATGTTTAGAACTCAGATTTTCATATCCCTGAGGGGAGGACATGCTGTTCCAAGCCCCTTCACCATCTCTGATGAAGTTCCCAACTGCTTTTGCAAGACTTAGGCAAAGCTCCTCCTGAGAGTATTTTTCCTGCAAGGATTTCCCCAGGACTGACCTTATCAGCCAAGTCACCTCCCCAAGACTCCAGGAGAAAGTTCAGGATCTCTATCAGATCTTGATCCCATGTAAATTAATGATAAGGAAGAGGGCATGGTCTGTAATACCCATCTTCTTTCTTCTCTTTGAGGGAGATGAAAAACATTGGCTAAAGTTATATCTACCTTGAAAGTCCAAGAAATTATAAATAAATAAATACGTTTTTAATTTTGAATAGAGCACATTAAATGTTAAATATCCCAATTTTGTGTATTAAATAAGGACTTGTGCTGCTTTGGATTCTTCTGAAACGTTTGATGTAAAAATACTCTCCAGTTCCCACACTTCTATACTGAATCAGAGGTTTATCAGGTGTCCAGATGGTTTGAGACCTTCTGTCTTCAGCTGGTTTTCCTACAGCAACAAGGTTTGTGCAAACAAGTTGCTTGTCTGTCTTGTTTTAGTAACTTTTGAAACAAGTTGTATGAGCTGTTTCCCAAATAATTACTTTTAAAAGTTTCTTTCCCCCTAAGCTTGCAAAATATTAACATTTGAAATCATTTTACATAATATCACTCTTGCAAGAAACTGCTGAAATGGTAAATTAAGTGCCATCTAGACTGGCTAAGGAGTTTTTGATAAGAGAGTGATTTTGAATGAAAAAATGGATACTTAATTCAAAGTCAATTAAAAATGGAATTATAAAGTATCTAGATGAGAATCACATAATTGATATCAGCAGCACAAAGTCTATAAAGAAAAATCAACCCTGAAATTCTTCCAAAGGGTCAGCAAAGTCTTGAAAACCATCTTCACCAAAATTTTTTTACTTTTTAAAAGCCTTTCCTGAAGCTTTTCATAAGACTTCATTAATTAAACTAAGCAGTCATGGACTCAGAAGCAAGAATGAGTTCTGAATCTTAACTAAGATTCTGGCTTCCTAACTAAAACACAAGGTTTAAGAACTGGACATTTTTCATAGTAGCATAATATTAATAAGAGTTGTACCAGTCTTCTGTAATAAGATTGGCTGGATATAACTTCTAGAATACCTGGTTTTACAGATCATATTCTGCTCTTTGTTTAACATAATAAAGGGAAATATTTTTTTAAGGACCTAAACCTGTTTACTCCCAAAATAATCAAGAATAAAATTTAACCCAGAAGACCAAGCAAGAGAAGTTGAAAGTTAGAAGCTCTTATATCTTCAACAAGACAGAACTCTCAGGGTGACTACAGAATAATGTGTGTATATGAAAATATTTTCTTTGAAACTACCAAAACCTATGTCAAACAGCTCTCGAGGTTAGTGAAAACTGACCATTTTCCTTTGCCCAAAATTGCATCCTCCGTTCTCAAAGAACCCCATCAGTTAATTGAACACATCCAAAGATGCCCACCCACACAGACCACCAGCAAGGGACTGCAAAGACATAAAACCACACAGCTTCTCTCTGTTACTTAACTGATCCACAAATGTCAGATCAAGCCCTTGTTTTCCAGCTGATGGGAAGAAAAATGGTCTAAACTAATTTTCATTTAAATTCCTTAATGCAGCACACCAGTTGTTTGTCACATCCTGACGCGCTGTCATGTTGTTTTACAACGTGATGTATTGGAACTTGATATGAAGTGAACATATTTCATTTAGAGAAATGCCCTAATGCCTGTCGACTCGAAGAGTAGACAGGTGGCACCATCATTTCTTAGCACCTGATCTAGATTTACCAGAACTCCCTTCATGGCTTTCAAACTGCTTTAGAAATCACATAAATTTAGAAACTTACCTTGTGCACTCCAGAGGTGCAGCACATTCACACCCACCCCACCAAATGCAAAAGACACTTAGCCACGACAGGAATTGCACCAATGAGGAAGCAATTTCTGTTTAGAAGAATTTAAAAAATAAACTTTAGGAGAGATTTTGTAAGGTTTCTATCTTGCTTGTCCTACTGGAGCATAGGAAGGTTTACTTTGCCTACACAAGCCTTTTTATGCATTTATAGTGGAAGGAGTTACTCATATTTATTATGGCATAAGTATATTATACTGCAGACATTATCACATTTTCAATTTAAAAAACTCCAAGAGAAGTCCCTAAACTTCAAAGAAAGGGGCCCATATTTTTCCAAGAATCTCCAGATAACTCCGGAAAGTTCAGGTGAATCTCCACAGCTGATCATCTACAATCTGTGTGATGACCAGAAGGGGCTGCCCTGTCTCTCTCAGTAACAAGCAGCTCACACCCTTCACTTCACCAGGGTTAGCTGCACACTGACTGAAAGCTGAATTTATTATTTATTTTATTGTTTTTAGTTACATCAGACAGATAAAACTCACTGTGAGATGGCATTCATATTAAAGCTATAGGGAAAGGGGGACAAAATGCATGGCTGGCAGCAGAGGAAGGCAGGAGGACTTTGCTCTCATTGCTGTCTGCTGAAGAAACTTAATTTCGTAAGCACAAGAGTGAAATGACACATATTTTATCCCCAAGTAGTACCCAGGGAAAATGTATGCATTATATGCATTGTCTACAACATTGAAGAGTGTATTTGTGAAGGACAGTTCAAATTTCAGCCCCTTTCCAGTTCCTGTGATTCCAGTTCCTGTGATAACTGGGCTCATCTCTCATCGGTGCTGCTCCTGTTATTCAGGAAGCTGACAGGTAATGAAAGAATATTCTCTTACTCGTGCCACAAATAGTATTTAAGGCTTAAAAATAAGATTCTTAAAATATCCCCTGAGCTTTGACTGTATTCTGAGAGCCATAGTACAAGCAGCACCCTTTAATTTGTACAGCCCGCAACAAGGCTTCCCACTTAATCCAAGAAGATTAATTTCATAAAAGCTAATTGATTAACTAAATCGGTTACATGTTTTCCTGGGGATCTCTGGATCTATAAGGTTCAAGTTTCACTGAAGTAGGCAATAAGTGAATATCAAAGAGATTTACTTCAATGATAACCCCCAGCCCTGCCAACACCAATGCTTACAAAAGTGACCAGCATGTAGAAAGCTTCTTGAAGTGCTGGATAAAACACCCCATCCCTCTCCTGCTCCTAAACCAGCCACAATGTAATCCAAAACAAGTGGATTAATTATTTCTATTGGCATGACCTACTATGTATCTTGGAAAAGATTTCAAGCAATACTGAAAAATACTCCCCATGACTACGATCTAATCAGTGTCTGCTGCTGGACAGGAGATGAGCAGCATGTGCTGAAGGAGGACCTCCAAAGGCAAGAGGAGAGGCCTTCTATGTTAGCTCCACTGAGAAGCTAAAGTCATAGGGTTGTGTAGGTTGGAAGAGTCCTTTAAAATCATCAAGTCCAACCCAGCACCAGTAAACCACAAATAAATCCAGGCGATCCCTTTGCAAAAAGCAGGGAGGATTTCATATTCAGGAGCCACAGAATCACAGAATGGTTTTTGCTATGAGGTTAAGGTGAAACACGGCAAAGTAAAATATATTTAAGTTTTACCCATGCAAATAATGGTAGATATGGGCTCAGAAGGAGCACAAGGCAGTGTCATGCCCCAGGCCAGGGCCCCCAGCACACACCCTGTGGGCTGACATTCACTCAGCCACATGCCTGCCCCGCAGGCTCTCTGAGCCACAGAGCCCTGTTCTGTGGCCTTCCAGATCCGTGTCTCACCTGGGCTCTCCGAAAAGTGTAACAGCATCACCAGAACAGTTACCTGCAGCGCTGAGACACAAAGCAAAGAATAACTCTGCCCCACCTCAGCTGCTCTCGCACGCTTGTCCCTTCCAATCCTGAGAGGCAGATTTCTCCGCCTGAGAGCACTTGACAGTGCCAGCCGCCCGCACCGTGCGCAGCACTAGTTTGGTGACATATTCTTGCCATCACCTGCAGCAATGCCCCATTCCTCCAGCAGCTGCAGGATTTGACTGTAGCTGACAGTAAACTGTAACATCTAATGGACTTGTGCGGAGCGTCTGAACGCCTGAGGAATTCTGTCATGTGTCAGCGCCGCTCACGTTGAGAGATCCATTAGGAGCGCAATGATCTGAGGAAAGGTCAGCTGTCACAGCTGGTGCCAGAAGTGTCACCTTTGTTTAAAAGGATTTTGCACCCAAGTTCCCAGCTGACTAGATGGCGCTGATATCCTTGTCCTAAAGCCAGGGATGTGTCACCTCAGACTGGCACGCGTGTACCGATGTCATTTGCTGCAGCTAAGCCCTTTTCCAGTGGGCATTATCAAAGTCCAGTGGCAGTGTCACCATCCCTGACACTTCTTTTGGGGAGTGCTTGAACTTCTTCAGCCATGCAGCAGAGCTGCGATAGCAGACAGCTCTGAATCTGAACCAGCAAAGCAGCACAGGAGGCATTCTGTGAGTTTTTAGATAGAAAAATCCTACTGCCCTGTCTCCCATTGCTGGGTCTCTGATAGGAAACAACAGCTCTGGCTGCACTCAAGACAAGGCAGCAGGATGTAAAAAGCATAGTGAATTAAATCAGAAATAACTGCAAATAAAATAAATAAAAAATCTGAGTTACAGAATGGGAAACAGGATTAGAGGCAAGGCAGAATCACCATGGTGTAATTACTGTTCTGGTGGATGGGCTCACGTGGTAATCCGGTTCAGGCTGAAGTTTGCTTCTCCTGGACTGTGACGCCCCAGAAAACTGCTCTGAGCTCTGCAAAGAGCTATTGCAGAATTGATTCACTCTCAGCTGATGGAGCCAAGGTGTTAATGGCAAGACACAGCTCCTGTGCTAAACTTGCAGGGTGAAATTCCAGCCTGACTTTGTCAGCACAGGAACTGCGACTGCCCTGTGAGGCAGCTATCCCCTGGCCATTACCCCTTACATTCTTTTGTATTTTGCTTGTTATGAAAGCATTCATGTTTCAGAGTCATCTTGCAACTGTCTGCTACTCTAAAAACCTGGTATTTTTTTAATACCTGAGACACACTAAAATAATCAGCTACATGGGAGGAGAAGTTGTTGCTTGTGTCTGGTTACTGCTCTACTTGGATTCTTTAGGCAGTAACAGTTGTATAATAGCTATTGCTGCTTATCTGTTTGAGGAACAGTGAAATGAAGCCTCAGATAAGCTATTTGAAACCACTGTAGTGGATTGTTAAGAAGCTAGGGAATGCTGACATATCACTTTTGTATTTTTCAGTCTTTTGAACAAATACTGTAAATTATAAAAATAAATTCAAGACTTGGGTGCTGTGTCAGAACAGGCTGCATCTTTAGTGAACTGCTCTGTAATAGGGATTGAATAGGGTTTAATCTGGTCAAAGTAAGTTTATTGTGCTGTGATCCAGACAAGTGACCTTGACACTCTTGAAATTGGCATAGTATTAACTGTGATTGTCACCCCACCGCTGGCTCAATGACACCAGAACTCACATTTTCTTTACAGGAGTGACAAAGTGAGAAGCTGACCTAGAGTTTATCGATGAGGGTATGTGCCAAAAGTTTAAAAAAAAAAATTGTGATTCTCAGGCACAAGGAAGAACATGCACAGTGACAAAATGGAAAATCTGGTTGGAACAAGAGTACAGAAACAGAAATTAATGAAGGAAACACAAGAAAAGACCCGTTGTTATTTTGTAGATATCTGGATAAATTTAGGCTGATTTTCATGATAGTTCCACAAAGACACTTTAGGCCTGTTTTCCTCTTTTGTCATCCATAATGAAGGTAAATTGTAATTCAGGGTGATAACATCTTACAGGAAACATGTAAGTAATGAAGTTTTTAGGGCCTTAAGCCTGGATTTGGTGGTTTCAAGACTCAGATTCTGTAATCTCATGACCCTGGACATGTAGAGAAGACAGCTCAGTCTTAGCACACAGCCAGAAAGGTGAATGACCACGTCTTCCTGGGAGCAGGAAAATAAGCTCCAAACAATTTTATCCCTGAGGAAATAACTATTTTGGCCACAAGTTTTGTGCCTTTTATTTAGAAACTATGCAGTTAGACAGTATGTTCTAGCAAAGCTGGACAGCTCAGTAAAACCAGACTACTTATTTCTGCTCAACTTAGGGACAGAGGTTTCACTGCTTTGATAAGAAAGCATAAGTCTGTCAAACTGAATGTAAATAAAAATCCCTCTAATATAAAACACCAAACATCCAGGTGGAAAGTTTTGTGGTCCTAAATTTCAGGCTGTTTTCCCACCAACAGGGGTTGGGAAGTTAAAAAAAAAAACGTAAAAATCTTTTCACTTTTATGTAGTCACTTTTATTCACCACTAAACACATTCAATATCAACCTCTTCCACACATACAGCTCTTCTCTATCAAAAAAATTACAGGGCAGTTGCTCAGAAGTGGTGGTATTTGATGTTTTTTTGCTACTGAATGTGTGTATTTCATGAAACAGCCCCAAAAGGATTCTGTGAAAGTTTTCAATTCTCATTGAATTCTGTAATGCTTTTGAAAAGGCAAATTTCAGAGGCAGAAATCAATGTTTCTGAAGGTAGATCATTAAGGACTAGAAAATGTACACTTCTATTCATAAATGATCCGGAAAAAGAGATGAATAGTGAAAAGACAAAGTTCTGCACGTGATACAAAATCATTCAGAATAATCAAATCTAAAGCAGACCATGAACTGTTGCATAAGGAACTTGCAGTACTCAGGAAGTGGATGATAAAATGGAAGAGGAAATCCAGTTTTGCTGATGAAAGGGTTGAATGCTGGGAAAAGCACCTATTCATGCCAATCAATAGGCTCTGCATTGGCTGCTGCCATCCAGGGTGTGGATGCTGCAGCCTTTGGTTAGCTCCCAGAGAAACTCAGACCAAGACTCAACAATAAGCACAATGGCTAGAAAACCATGAGGGATTCTTAGGAATGTTGAAGGAAACAAATGTAGGGCACCATCAGTGCACCTGGATGAGGCAAAAGAAGACAAAAAGTTTCCAAAAGGGTGAGTGTGCCTTTATGAGGGACAGGTCTAGCAGATAAATACATAGATCCAAAAACACCAAGCTTGGGCCCCAGGCAGAAGAAGATGGGAGGAGGAAGATCACTTTACACATGCCCTGCTGCCTATTTTCCCTTCCTAAAGATATGTTGTGCTTATTCTCTTCAGTGCTGCAGAGAAAACCTGTGGCCACATGGACCCTCCCTTCCCAGCAATAACAAAGGTCACAGTGCAAGGGAAACCTCAAAATGTGTCAGCAAACCATGGAAAGCACAAACCTGTATTTCCAAGCCATCCAAGAAGCCCTTTCTGAGGTGAGTAGAAGCTGTTGGTGCTTGGAACTTCTGAAATAAGCCAATCCCTTCTCCATTGATCCCTAAATTTGTTTTGTTGGAGGGGAGGGACAGGAGCAGTTTGTCTTTTCAGCTCCTCAGAGATACACATTCAAATATATTTGAGGTCACTGGAACTGGAAAACCAAATTTCATTCTTGATTGATTTTTTCAGTAGATGGAAATGCTCATCTAATTGGTTTTTACTGTTTGACCTTTCTATTTTGTTTGGTTAATCTTCATGATGATGAAATAGCACTCATGATATTCACACAGAGCAACTGTTGAAGGCTAAAGCATGAATGCTGATTTTACAACGTTCTGCTGCTGTGGACACCCTAGAAACAAAACCAGGTAGCAATAACAACTTCAGCTCTTGGTGCTTCTGAAAGACTAATTAAATTTAGTTTCCTTGTAGGTCGTGATTAGTCAGGGGTTGCCTGAGCAGGATATGTATGGAAATCCACCTTTTGGACCACACCAGCACCACTGAAGTTGAACAAAAAAAGGGAAAACCCTGAAAATAATAATTTCCTTGGCAAATTATATCACATCTTTCTGAACTCTCCCAGAAACATGACCATTTAATGAACAATATCAAGGGACAGAGTGTGAAGAGCAGAACCTTCCCAGGAGTAGGACTGAACCACGTCCTCCACCCTCTGCCCCACATCTTCTGGAGGTGTTTTTGCCTGGTCTCACATTCACTTCACACAGGTGACATCACACATGCTGTCACTATCTACTACCTGTGCTTCCAGGTCATTCTAGGTCCCACTAAAAAATAAAGGACATGTCCTGTACTGGGAAGGTTTCAAGCTGAAAAATGGTGAATATTTCACTTGGTGTGAAAAATCACCCACTCCAAAATAGGAAGCATTTGCCAGGAACCAAGTGTACTCAAAGAGACACCTCTCTCAAAAAGTGCTTTGCAACAGATGCAGGTTCTAAGAGAAATCTTCCATTTTGCATCACTCAGCAATCTGTTATTAACAGGAAGTTCAGAGCACCAAAAAGAGCCACCATCCTGCTGGTCCTGTGGGCCTGCATGTCCCTGACATGACCCTGGTTTGTCCCACAGTCCAAAGATTTCCTTCAAGTCTATAAGCTTTATAATGGAGTACCTTACATCAAATAGAAATTTGGCCCATGTAGCATAGGTCACCAGCATGAAAACAAAAAAGCAAAATATTAGCCAGTCTGACTTGGGCTAAGAATTTCCTTACTGGTTATCTGACAATTCCTGGTATCCCACAGAGGTGGAATTTGAAGTTCTAAAGATCTTGTGCCATTTTTTAGGCTTTCCTGCAGCCTTTTGTGAAGAAATCAGCTTGGTTTCAGAGGAAACAATCCTCTTTGCTGCCTCTGCCCACAGAGAGGACAAAAACCAGGCTGCAGTCATTTGGCACCTTCTCTACTCCTTTGTGCAAAAGGTCAAAAACTCTGCAGAAACATCAGTTGTCTGTGCTGGCCCTCAGAACCACCTTGCTGGGCTGAATAATGCTCCCACTGGAGCTCAATGCCCAGACCTCCACACATCAGTTTCCAGTTCATCACCTGCAGCAATTATGGGACAAAGTCACCTCCTGTCCATTTACTCCGCTGTGGTTTGCTCACAGTATGCAACAGGGTGCAGGACCCACCTCAGGCACGTGCCATGGTGAGACTGAGCCCTCCCATTCACCTTTTCCCCTTGGAACAGCAGAGCTCTGGGATTTGTTAAACCAAACTTGCAGAGTGGTTTGGCCCCATTATGCAAGGAAGATGCACAAGAACTAAAAAGAGGGAAAGAGGCAGAGTTCCTCAGGGACCAGAATGTTCAACGATCCCTTCAAACCACCACAAATCTCATTTACTAAGCCCCACAGGCTCTCATTAAATTTCTTTGTCCAAATATTTGCCTTTATAAATTCACCCAGGAGCTTTTTCTGCATTTCAGCCAGCCAGAATGCCACTGGGGCATTGAGCAAGTGCTGAGATTTTTACTGGCACCCACTTTTAAGCACCAGTTACTCTGCTCTGCATCTGTGAATAACCACCACAGAGCAACTCATTTCACCTACTAAGGTTATATTTCCCCCGGTTCCTTTTTTTCTCAACTACTTAACAAATCAATTCTTTCTGGGAGACCTCAGTTCATACACAAGAGGAGAACAATTATGTGCCACCGTGCTTTGGCAGAATGGAGTCAGTCACAGTTGAGGTAGAAAATTACTTTCTGCACTTTCCAAACAGGGAAATTAAATAAGAGAAAAGCAGAAGAAAGTGATATTTTACATAGATACCTACACCTATTTCTTTTGGACAAAGATCAAACAGCAGATTTGCTGCAATAGTTCACCAATGCATTTGTCTTCCTGCAACCCTCAGGGCAACTTCAACCTCTGTGTGGCCAGGACACCCTTGTGCACAGACCACTGCAATCTCTGAGCCCCAGTGCATTTCTTCTTGTTCTGGAAAGAACACCTAGGAAAGCCTGCAGCACTGAAACTCATTGAGTCCATGCTAAATTCTTGGGTTGGCTGGAGTCGTGTGTCCAGTCCAGCTGGAACAGAAAGAAAGGGCATTTCAACCACATACTCCCCTTCCCTGGGCAATGAGCAATATTGACAGGGCAAAATTAGGTCAAAAGGCATTTGGTTTTGTCTTTACTTCTCATTTTATCCTGAAGTGGTCTGGAGGCTACACAGGAAGAGAAATGAAAGGAGGAAAAAGCCAGGCTTTACTTCCAGCTTCTTCTTCTTCATGGAGGTGACAGCTCTGCAGTTTTCAGTGGACTCTCAATTTTTTGCCAGGGTAACAACAGTGTGGGAAGCTGGATGGAAGTTATTTTTGGGTAAAAAAGCAGCTCCCCTGAGCAGAAGCAGCTATAACACTGTAGTGTGCCATGGTGAGCCCCCAGGCTCCCCCTGGAATCCCACCAGCATCTCTGGAACTTGGTCCAGCTGAAAGAGAAGGCCACCAAATGCAGCTGCCACAGAGAGGCAGACAGGGATTCCCTCAGAATTTGGAAACCTGAAGGAATACAGAGCCAGCTGAAATGCTGAATAGTTCCCCCTCCACACAGAAATGCCAGCACTGAGAAGGTGAAAACTGCACCATCTTCTCTCACAAGAAGCCTATGATGCTTTCCCCAGGTTTGTCAGAGTTGCAGGGATCTCATAAGTATTAAGTTCCTCCAAATTTGTGGGGGAAAAAAACATCCTGCTACTGGAATGACATGCAGAGAGAAGAAGGCATCAGTGTTGCAGCCCTCAGGCACCCCTGTTTTTTTGTGTGTATTCATACAATACCAGAAATTAAACAGGAAAGGATGAAAGGCATGTTTTAGCTCTATCTAGTGTACTAGAGAAACTGATAATGAAGTTTTTAAGTACAGAAAAGAAAAATAATCCTGCCATCTTCTGATATTTTTTTCCCTGCCCTATCCTCTTCTATATGCATCCCCTCTCCCCAGCACTCTTATCTAATCAATCCTGCTCTGCCAGTCTAATGCACATAATTTTCTCTTAGGGCGCGTTTCTATCACTCAGGCATCGGAGACTCATCGAAAACAAACTGAGAGATGCCATGCATTTCAAAAAATGTCCCTTCACACACTTCTTCAAAAGCCCAAGATAGTAAAATGCCCAAGAAATTGATAGAGTACCAGAAATCAACTCTAATATGCTTGACTCATCTGTTGATTTTAATTGAATGGTCTGTATCTTCAGGCAATTTCATTATTCTCCCAAGAGCTGGGGAGCTAAATGAAAGACAAACCTCGTTAACCTCTGACCATGAAAATCAATAATTTTCAATAAAATTTGCTCATTTGTTTCCAAAGGATCCCACGTCTTGACTCTACTATCATGTGCTCCAGAGCTAATCAGCTATAGAATATAATATTTTCCCACATAATTTTTGCCAACTTAGCTACAAAGTCTTTACCTAAAGTCACAGGAATCCTTGAATGTGTATGAAATACAATTTCTCTGTGGATCATGTGGTGGGTGAGCTGACAGTATCCAACCTGCACTGTATTCATAGCTACTCCAGGGTGACAGTGCAAACACTTCAAAGAGCACTACACTTATTTTTAGTTATGTTTAGGGTCATTGATTCTTCTTCACCCACAGAATTGATTCCTGCAAGTTCATGTTACACACTTTATCTCACCCAATTCTGCATCCACTGAATGCAAAAAGCACTTTCCTGTTTTGAATAAAAATGCCAGTTTTCCCAGCACAAAAAGCTGAATATAAACTTGTTTCTGTGGATGCACCAAAAGCAAAGGGTGAAGAACATTTTTAATATTTCTTCTAGTGCCTCTTCTGCCAACAGGAAACAGCAGCAACTCTGGTATTTTGCTAATGAACTCTTTCATCTATTAGATTCCTCCGAGTGGCAGAGAGAGAATATTTGAGCAGATCCTGGCTATACAGCAAGAGGAAATCCATTCCTTACCTCAGCTGAGAGTAAAATACAGAATTTTTGTACCACAAGTTGGTGTTCTGCTGAAAGAGCAAATATAACATTGCTGGAGTGTGATAAATAGTAATAAACACAGCAGATCCGTGAAGGGAAGAATCAAGCAGTCCCCCCAAACACAATGCATAAATCCCCACTGGAATTCTACCAATGCTACAGGAACAACACCAGCTCACAACAGAACTATCACACAAATGCAAAAATTGATGTTTCTACCTCCTGGTCTGGGCTGAACACTAGATTAGAAGGCTTCAGAAACAACATTTATGAAGAAATTATTAGCAATAAGAACATTTCCAAGTCGCTGCAGAGTAAGACTCTCCAACTGCTTTCTTAAGAAGGGAACCCCTGGAAAACGGTGAAGCACATCAAGAAAAGGGAAGAAATTGTGTAGGAATAAAAAGGCTCAGGGGAATACCAAATCCACTGTCAGAGAAGCTGCTGTGCTCATGCAGAGCCAACCTCTACTCTGGGTGACTGAGCACTCCAAGTGCACACTTGACATCTGCAGATGCTGGCAAGTTGGAAAGCAGCAAACCCAAAATTCATCCCATGGGACACCCCCACAGCACACAGAGCCACAGCATCCCCAAAGCAATGACTCCTCTGGATGGACTAAAATCTTTGTCAAGGAGCTGAAACAGTAAAAGAAGCAAATGGGCAAATCAGGATTTATCCACAAGGATAAATGTGAACAGGAAGGACAGCATTGGTGGCATTTAGGTTTTGCTCCTCTCTGAAGTCTCTCTCTGGAGCACCCCTGCAGGCCAAGGCGTCCAGCCCCAGCCTTCCTGGATGGAAAAGCAGTCCTTGCTGACCATGTCAGCCTTGGCTGCTCTGTGGAGAGCTCAGGGGAAGACACTGAATATGCTAATATGTCAAAGGAGATGTTTTGCCACAGAAGTTGGACTAAAATGCCCATTCCCATTAGAATTCATTCCACACCAGCCAGATTTTGGCTGCTTCATCTCTGCCCAATTCCCTCTGCCAAAGAAGTCCCTCACCTAACTTACACCCTCATCTAAGTGAGACACTTCCTCAGGTTAATCAGCCCAGTAAGAATAGTTATTTTGCTGACTGAGAACCTTGGTGGGAGGAAACCAAATAAATTGTATTAAAGGTCAGGGAAAGCTGCAGCCACCTTACAGCAAATCCCTCCAAACACAGCTGAGCATTTTGCAGAACCTTAATGAGAAACAATCAGCTGGCTCCTCTGACAGCTCACTTTGGGCAGTAAAACCCTGGATACCAGGTGGGTCAGTAATGTAGACAGCAAAAGGTACACGATGAGATCCTGCTCCTGGTGACTCAGCAGAGACTCAGGAAAGAGCAGAGTTTGCAGAACAGCAGAGAAACCACATCACAGATCAACTTTCTAAAAGTTACAAGAGGCAGCTGACAACTGGTCCCTCTTCTCACTGTTTCTGAGGGGAAGTCATCAAAAAATTATACCAAACATTCTAAAATTTATCATGAAGGGGTATCCCACAGGGAAGCATCGTGGAGTAAATATTTATCAGGCAGAAAAAGCAATGAACTCTCAGAGCTAAAATTAAATACAATGGGACACTGTTCAATATTAGATAAGAAAAATCAAAAATATAAGACATTGGATTAAGATTAGATATAAGATTTTTCTGTGTTAGGTGAAAATTCAGAGAAAAGATTAGCTGGATTTGCCAGGAATGTAATTTCCACAACCAAAAATAAAATACTGCATCTTTCAAGAAAAGAATAAGAATGTTTATCGAAAATCTGCCGTGTAACAAGGAAAAAAATTACTGTATTTTGGACCTGGATTTTTTGTTCCTTTTCCAAAAGAGCACAACCTATGCAGTCACCCAAAGGACAACAGGTTCTTGTTCCTTTCTAGATAACATGAATACTGGTGATTGCATTCCAGCTTTCCACTCATTTTTCTTCTGAGAAGCTTCCCACTTTTCAGACTTGAAATGAAAATGCTCTTAACACCAGGCAGTGCACTCTATTGAATACCCACATCAAGTCAAATCAAACCAACTGACCTCACCTCATTTTCCCAAACACTTGTGATGTTTTCATTGCACTGTTCATAACGGGATTTTTACTGCAGGATTCATAGCAACTGACTGAAATGCTCGGCAATGGAGCAGTGATTGCACAGCAATTACTCTACAAATATTATCCATAAATGCTCCATATCACAGGAAGCACTTCATTAATGCTGTGCTTGAGAAACTCAGGTGATACCAAATAATGTTTCCCACTGACAGCTGTACCTGCTGCTTAGCACAGAACAACTTTGAGCCTGGAAAGCAGCAGCTTGTCCTCCTAATCCCTGTAAAACAGCAGATCTCTGGATTTATTGTGATTAGGATTTCCAAAACTTTTGCTCAAGGGATCCTATGGGCAAAACAAAGTACTGAGGAGTCAGTCTGGTGGTTCCAGCAGCAATGCTATTGCTTGAGTATCTGAGATCCATGTTCAGCTGATACAAAGGTTAGCAGAACACACTAATGTTTATAAAATAATTTATGAGCTATATCCACCTCAGCAGTAGTACTGTTACACTCAGTTTTGGAGAAGAGCAAGTCAAAACACAATTCTGAGCAGCAACAGAAATAATCATGTTGATTTAGCCTGATCCAGCACAGTGTGGACTTCAGTGTGCATAGCCAAGGTTTTCAGTAGTGGGTAATAACTTTGGAACCTTCTTTATATGATAGGCAAAGTCATACACTTACATGTTTTTTAAAAACATACACTGTTTTTTAAAAGCTCTAAGCTGACTGTGTGTCTTGCCCATGCTTATATAGACACCCTAAAATTGTTTATAAAACAATTTTGCTGAAACTCTGTTTCCACATAAATTGTAAAAATTTGTGCAGTCCAAAACAGTAAGAAAAGAAGTGTCTTATTTTAATAGGCAAAACATTGTGAAAACTGACTGGTTTAGTTCTGCTTGTTTTAGTAGAGGGGTATTGATGAAGAAAATGTAGGTAGCTAAATACACACCTGTGGCTGGGCAGCACAACACAGCAAAATTGTGTGTTAGTGTCAGCACACCTTGGCAGCAGCTTTTCCCAAATTAGATTAATTTAATTTTAAAGAGCAAAGTAGATGGGCATTCATTTTATGACACCAGCCTTCCTTCTTGCTTGCAAGGAGTCTATTCTGCTTACTGTCAGCTTTAGCTTTTTTTTAAAGAACAAAATTATACCTAGACATTTTTGAGAGTGTATAGGAACAAAATGCCCTAAATATAATTTTTTATATGTCACTAATTTCTAAAACACAAAAGGGTTGTTTTTGCAGTAGCTCAGGGAAGTACTAAATATGTGCTTGAAGTGTAATCCCTTCAGGTATAGTAATTAAGGTGTTTAAGTGATTTGTTCAATCGGGATGGACATTCAATTAGAACACAAGTGTACAAATCATGGGAGTTGTGATTTTTCCATTGAAAATAAAATCAACAACGAGGGATTTTTCCTTCTAAACTACACATAAAAATACAAATTTATTAGATGTCGTTTAAAGTTATTGAAGACTATCAAAAGAACATTATTCCAGCATTGATTCAAAACCATGGGGTGCACTATCAGCATAATTAAAATGAAAGTATATTGAGCTATTTTCCTTTCCTCCTTCCATATTATTGTCTAATTGTTCAGAATGCCTGTTTGTTACAGAGGCAAAGTAATTAAGCACAGCACGTTGCAACAAGGGGGATCATAAAGCCAGAGTTGGCTGCATTACCCACACAGATATCAGCATAGGAAAACATTAAGGAAAGGACCAGGATTGTAATTGAAAATAATTGGATTATCCAGTTCATTTGGCTGACATCAGGACCATTTGAGCACTCCAGCACTCTTTAGCTCTGGATGCTCACCATTCACCTGTGCTCTTAAAATGGATATTTCCCAGGAAAATTCTGAAGCAACATTAAAATCGGCTTGTGAGGAGGGCTGAGCACCACCATTCCCTGTGAATGGTCAGGGGCTGTGTTCACGTCACCAGCAACAAAAGAGACTAAAATTATTTTGGGACTAAAATTATGCAGAAGCTCCTTATGAAGCCAAATCCAGTATCCCTTGAAATCAATGCAGTTATTTCTTTGCCCAGTAGAAGACAAGGACAGAAATGTAATTTCTTCTCCTTAGAACAGTTACACACCTAAAGAAAAGAATTTGTGGCTCCGTGTTTTGTTACATAGCAATTATGCTGAGACCTGTTTGGAAGCACATTGAAAAGCCTAAACAGAACAACTTTATCACTGTCTCTCAGAACCCCAAGCACCATGGATATCTCCAGCTCTCAGCAAGTTGTGACTGCACAACTCGCTGTTTTTTGTAGGTCACAACTTGGCAACACCAAAACTTATCGCTCAGCAAAACCCAAATTTGCAACTCAGCAATACAGAAACAGCCAAGTCACAACTTCCAAAATCACTGTCTTGTACAACCTCCAAAAGAAACTATCACTTCCTAATGATCATCTCACAAAATTGATAGCTTAACATGGAGAGAAATGTACCTGTTAGCAGAAATCCCTTCACAATCCTGAAAAACTGGAGCTTCATCACTTGCAGACTAGTGCTACCAGCCAAAACCCTGGAAAAGATGCAACAAAAATGCAAATTTAATTAAAAGAATTGTACACATGGGAAATTTAGAGCTCTGTGCAAATCTCTTCAGCAATGCAAATAATTGTGTCCATAATTGACATTTTTTTAGTCAAAATATAACAAAAGGCCAGTGAGACAACAGCAGGTGTGAAATTATTAGTTTGGGACTAAATCAGGATAGTAGCATCAGCTCAGGGAGTACCTGGGGAAAAGGTAAAATAGGAAGGTAAAAAAGAACAGGCAAAAGATTTTGTAAATGAGTTCTCTTTAGAGCCTGAACTTGGGCTCCATGGGACCTGCACAAGAACTCCTTGAGGGTCTTGTAGATTCAGATGAGAACTTGAGGACTGTTGGGTGGCCAGGCTGGAAGACTGACCTGGCATCACTTGCTCTAACAGCATCAGCTCCTCTGGCCCCAAAACCTGCTCCAGCCAGGCAGGAGTGCTCCCTGCCAGCACGCACTGCAGCATGGGGCACGTGGGGGACACCCCGAGTGGGGACCCTGGAGTGACTCAGTCTCAGCTCCTGACCTCTCCAAAGTCAGTTTATCAATCTGCAGTGCTCTCCTCAGATCACAAGTGCTGTTTACTGCTAAATAATTCAGGTAGTTCCCAAGCAAGATGCCTGCCCAGGTTGTATTTGTGAAATGAGCTCTGCCGTGTGGAGGGGTTTAAAAGCCCCACTGGGATCTCCTCGCACCCAGCAGCCTCTGCAGTCGTGCAAAGGTCGCAGTAAGGTTAAGTCAGAGCAGTTCACTGAATGAAATATTGATTCAAATGCCCTTGCCTGAAATTCTGCACCAGCCAGCAGAGTGGCAGCCTCGTCCCCTGAGCAGGCTGGGACCAGCAGGCTCCCAACTCCAGCTCTGGGCTTCCTCAAACCTCTCTTAGTCCATGCCTACCTTGAAAGCAGTTGGAGATGCTACCTTCAACTGAGACAACACAAACTTCCCTCTGCTCTGAATGGGAAAAGTTTATCCTTGTCCACTTTAACAGTGCTGAAGGCAGGACTGACCCACCAGGCACCTGGAGACCTGCTGTTGGCTGGCAGGGAGAGGAATGAAACAGCTCTTCAGAAGGAGTTTTAACATCTTCTGAATTTTGTTAGGGGCACAGAATGCATCAAGTGCTGCTGCCCACAGCACTGACCAATAGATACTGCAGCTCTCCACACCAGGACCACGGCAACAACAGCTCTGCAACAGCCCCAGAGGGAAGGATCAGTGTTTCCTGTAATGGCTGGAGTGTTTTCCCTGTAAAAGCTGTGTGGGGACCCACACTGCACGGTTCTCTGGGTGTTAGCAGCTATTCACCACTGACCACGGGGTCCAGCAAACTCCCAGGCACTGCATCAGAGCCCAGCTGCTGCAAGAAGGATTCAAGGTCAGGGTTTATACACTGCCCTTGCTGTAAACTCAACTCTGCCTTGCTCAAGTCACTTAAGTTTGTCATATGTCATGAGCCATGCCACCAAACAAGTGCTGTTTCTGCAGGGGTGGTGGAAATAAAGCAATCTGAAGGTTTTGGTTAGCAGTTTCCTGAGAAATCACTTATTCAGACATCCAGAAGAGTGACAGATTACTACATTTGCTGTTCTACATTTTCTCACAGAAGCATTTCAGGCACCACAGCCAGCACACACAGCTGCTCCCAGCTCTGGGTCTCCAAGCTCAGAGCTCAGGCCAGCTGAGGCACCACCTCTCCTCTCACCCCAGCCAAGACATGATAACAACACAGTAATAGTGAAACCACTTAACCTTGCATGAATACAGAAAAACGTCTCTTTTCCTGGGCTCTGTGTACGTGGAGTGATAACAGAGGAACTTGATATTAGTAGCAACAACTTGGGTTTTCCTCACTTGAGGGCTGTTTCTTATTATTAATTTTTTAATATCTCACCTGGAATAGCTTTAATCATACCAGACACTGAACTACTGACACTTGCCCAGGGAGATCATATAACACAGGAATCCTCACTGTCAGAAGTTTGGCTGAGATTTGAAACAACTTTTCCTTTGTTTCATTATGTTACTCTCCCTTAAACCTTCTACCTGTAAAAAATTCCTCTGTTCCAAAGCTCGTATTTCTTAGGTATTTCTAAGATCTTCTTTGCTGTTTCACTCCACTCAATCATTCTTTCCTCAGATACCACACTGTGTGATCTTAATTTTTCTGTGTAATTTCATTTACTTGAGCTCATAAGTACTTTGTTGCTTTCTTTGAGCTCTTTATCAGGAATATGTCAATGAAGATGGAGGGAGATAACTGAAATCAGAGGTGTTCTTCACATAACAGTGTCTCATTGGGAGAGTGCAGTAACACATAAAAAGTAATATGAATCCAGAATAATGGGACTTGTAAGGAATTTATTTTTCATATAAAAGGACAGTGGGCTTTTTATTAGAAGACTGATTCAAAATTTTTTGGTGATGAAATTTCTATCTTTTCAGGATAGAAAACCCTTAATTAGAGAGATTTCTCATGTTCTATAGAGAGTCAGTGGTCAAATCAGACAGATTTAACCACCCTGAAGTGGCCAAAAGCTGATTTCCCACATTTAAAAACCTGCTTCAGAGCAGAATTCTACTCAAGTGAGATATGACATTTAGACCCCCCCCACCAAAAATACATCTCTATTGTGTAACTTTTTAAAAATTTACTTTATATAAGTAAATACTGCTTGGTCTAGCAGCAAGGTAACCTAACCCAACACACTGACCAGCCAAGGGGATATCTGAATTAATTTCTCTGCTCTGAATCAGAACCTCTGCCTGAACACAAATGTCAAAGGAGCATCATCACTACCTGCACTTTGGCTAATTTGGCACTTTTTCACTTTGGGGTGAGGTTTGGAGCACGACAAAAGGGTGCAAGATAACATCAGTGAGACTGAGTTCAAAACTCTGGCACTGGACACAGGCCCTGAGGAGCTGCTTGGGGCTGGTGGCAGCTGGACTTTTATGAGCAGTGGCACAGCAGACATTGCTCCTAAAGCAGAAATTAATAGATTGCTTCTCTAAAGAGCCCATAGTGCTGTTGTTTCCCCAAAAGCTCTTGGAATTAACATGAGATTTTGAGACATTTCTGATAACAGCACCAGAAAATTCTTCCTGAAGGCCTTTTTCTGTTCAGTTCAACCACCATGGGCCTTGAGTGTTTTCTTAAGAGGAAATCTGAAATTAGCAGAAATAACCTCAAACCCCTTGTTCATTTTTAGCTGACCAAGGTGCAGAAATTATAACATACGTGTTCAGAGAGCAATTGACAAAAATAGAAAGTAAGCTGAATATTTAAGAACACTCTATAAGCCATTGGCAAATACTTTGAGATAATAAACCCTGAAAAGGCAGAAATAGATTTGGGTAAGTTCCCCCCTCCCCAAGCAAAATTGCTGAAATCTCTGCTAATTGTCCTGCACTTTTCAAAGAACAAGGTTTGTGGGTTTTTTTGTTTTTCTTTGCTTAATTTTTTTTCACTCTCTTGACTCCAGCTCATGTGGTGGCCCACACCATCACAGCTGCTTAAGCTACATTAGCTCACTCCTGCAATGTCACCTCCTGTCAGTACCAGGCAGAGAGGAAAAAACCCAACATGACATGGAGTAATACCACATGGCCCTGCTGAATGTAATCTGGGCTGTCAGAGGATTGCACTGCAGGCTTTAAAGGGAAGAAGGAATATCTGCTTGGGGATGTAGATACCAGAGGACCATGCTTTAAATGCCTCAGAAGTTTATCCTTCCATAGTTCCCAAGGAACCAGACTCTTCATTGCTTATGTGAAACTTTAATGGTTTTTACTCTTCCCATCTTCCATATTCTGTTTTTTTTGCTCTGAGCAAGCTGAGCACTACTTTCACCCAGCAGCTTCCCACAAGGAATTCCACACTCCAGCATCAATGTCCAGAGGTTCAAAAGAGGCATTTCCATGGAATCTCCCCTCTAGGGCGTTCAACTCGACCAGCAAAGCTTGTAACACAGTCTCAGCCACAGGGTGAGTTCTCAAAACACCTGTTTCTCCCTGCTGCAAAGACACAAGAGGAAATAAAACCAAAGCAATCTGAGGAGCAGCTCCTCTGCCTCTCCACAGGGTTGCTCTCGCTCCAATGACACCTCATTTGGAGCAAGGTACTGCTCGAGAAGGGAAATGAAGGTCTGACTGCTTCCTAATTTGAGGCCATATGTTGTTCTGATCACCTGTGGAAAGGTTTGTTTATCCCACGGTGAGGAAACATGCTGAAGTGCAGCCACAGAAGAGAAAGGAAGATGTTTTAATAAACTGGAGACCCCTCTATGCTAATAAATGCCTCGAAAGTGCTGTCTGGGGTGGTAATTTAACAAGGCAAGTTGGGAAAATAGTTCTGTTAAATGCTGAGTAAAGTCTCTCCCATTACTCTTCATACCATGGCTGGTCTGTTAAGAGTAATGAAAACATTTCACCAATTTCTCATCCCAAGACTTCAGAATCAAAATAACAGCAAGAGAATTTCCAGTAAAAGTTAGGGGAAAAGAACATTTAAAAACATTCTTGAAAAAAAAGATTGAGAAAAATATTTGAATGCCAAAGCTTAGTCGTGCATTTGCAAACCTTGTTAAAACCTGATGCCAAACATATAGAGAGGAAACCTCATGTGCCTCTTTTGCAGAGGATCCATGATGCCCCTCAGGGCTGATGTGCTCTGCTCCCCATGCGAGTCCCAGGGAAGTCACCTGGCCATGGTCAGGAACAATTAAAACACCTTTGAAATACACTTGAGAGAACTGTATCCTTCAGCTTCAGTCTCAAGTTCACCAGCAAGGCTCAGACTCCTGATTGTGTCACTGATCCTCTGGCCCATCCAAGTTTTTCCACACTTTGTGCTGATCTGCAGAACTGTAGACCAGAAATGGGAAAGAAGATTAAACAACTGCTTAATTCTGAAATGGCTTTACATTCTTAAATTTTTTTGGGAGAGAAAATGGAAATCAAATGCTTTCTATGTTCTTCACCCAAATTTCACAATCTGGAGAATAAAGGGCAAATAAAGTTTTGTGCTATGGCTCAGGAAGTCTTCTCACTGCCAAAGGGATTTATAAACATTTATGAGCTTGAGGTGGTACCTCCTGCTGAGCAGCCTTTTAGTGTGATCAGTATTTTGTACCATGATCATCAGGCCATAATGACACCCTATTTTATGTGAACAGTAACTGAGAGCCAGGTAATGTTTGCAGGAATGGGTAACATAACTTTTAAGACAGCTCAAACAGCTGGAAGTTACACACACACTCTTCTACAGAGTAGGCAAGTCAGAAGCAATTTGTCTAACTGGAGATATTGATTAGACCAAAAGAGAAGATAGTTTGGTAACTGAGGAGTAGGGGCCAGAAGTTAGCATGGGAAGAGATACCTCCCAGTGAGAGGAAGTGATAGGTAATTTATCATCTATGGGACATGGGGAGATCAGTGGAGTGAAGAAGTTGTGACTGATGGGTGTTTGCCTCCCCTCCAACTAATTTGGCTTTTATGCAAAAGTTCCATCCTGTCACTTCACCGTGTTCATCTTCTTGCCAGCCACAACTAAAGGTTCATTAATATAACTAACAAACAGACAGGAGATAGAAGTATTCAGCACTCCAGCTAATGACAACAGGCTGACTGCTACCTAGTCCCACCACACAAGATCTGGGCTTTAAATTAAATAGTTCTCACATCACTGATGAATGTGATAGTAGCTGAAATGCTACTTTTTTAGGTCTTTTGTATTCTCATTTCATAACCCAGTTGCTGCAATCAGATGTTACCTGGTGGTCTGTCTTAATACAAAAGCCAAAAGGACTACAGTGCTTTTATGAGAACAAATTAGAGGCAAATAAAATTTTAAATAACTAACATCAGCTGTGATACTTCCTTGGTCTGTTAAAAAAAGCTTATGGGTGTCTGGCATCAGCTGCAGCCTGGCAAGGTCCTGCACAGAGGCTGGGGAAATTCAGAGCACAAATACAACCTGGGCAGGGAATGAATGCAGAGCAGCCCTGAGGAGAAGGACTTGGGAGTGTTGGTTGATGAGAAACTGAACATGAGCTGCTGGAACAAGTCCTGAGGAGACCAAGAAGATGCTCTGAGGGCTGGGCCCCCCTGCTCCTGGCTAGGAGAGCTGGGGGCACTCACCTGGAGAAGAATTTTGAGCTCCTTCCAGGGGCTCCAGGAGAGCTGGACAGGGACTTTTTACAGGGACACATAGGGATAAAACAAAGGGAAATCGTTCAAACTGACAGAGGGCAGGTTTAGATAAGACATGAGGAGGAAATTCTTTATTGTGAGGTCCTGGCACATGTTGCCCAGAAAAGTTGGAGATGCCTCATCACTGAAAATATTCAAGGTCAAGCTGGATGAGGTTCTGAGCAACCTGGTCTGGTGGAAGGTGTCCCTAACCAAGGAATGGAGCTGGAATTAGATAATTTTTAAACTACTCTATGATAATATTAGCTTTGTCCAAATGATGCTAAATGCCACTTTCTTCCAGTATAGCACTTTATAGCCCACTACTTAAGAAAGAAAAAGGGTTTTTCATGGCTAAAATGAAAATGGCAGAGATCCATTTTCTGCCCTAGCTTGCACTTGTGTGCATCTCATATTTATTTTCAGTGTTATTTTGGGTTGCTGGCAGTTGCAGCAGTGTAGGAGGCAGCTGCTGCCCCAGGGTTGTGTGATGCAGGTATTTTTGCAAGACTTCTGTAAACTGCAGGCTGCACCAAGAAACCCTCAGACTGCAGTGTGCTGCCTCATGCAATAATCTGAATTGGAAATAAGAAATACTCTGTAATGAATGGGTCAATGTTGGACTATTTAAATGCTTGCACCCCATTACAATTACAGAAAATACCCATCAATGCCTCATGATAGTTTATCTAGAAAGGATACAATATACCATGGCTTCCAATAGAGCAACAGTCATCTTACAAGATTAATTTAAAAATATAAATCATATATCAAAATACTGTCTACATTTTTCTGGCTACTGCAGAGTTCCTATGTTAATATCTCAATAATGACAACATTACCAGTGAGTAAGATTTCTGAAGAAAAGCAGTGATTTTGTGTGCCTGACAGGAGTCCCTGGAAGAGGTGAATGACTTTTATGTGAAGCAGTTCCTTCCTCTGCAATTTGAGTCTGTTAAGCAAAAACATCTCAGGTCACCAATCACCCTTCAAAATCCAGGCTGTTCATCACCGCAGCACATATGTCCATAAAAGGAGGAAGAGCTTTAGCATCAAAAATATGCAAATGGGCCCAATAAATTTGGTCCTAGGATTTGTTTTTTAAAGTCAGAAAACTATTACTGCCAGCCTCTTTGCTGGGGCTATAAGAGAATGATCATTTTCCCTTGTAATGGTTCTGACATAAAGTGTGTATCAAAAACTGCATACGCTTCATATCCATCCAGCTGTGTTGAGCAATAAACATGATAATTATGCAGATAAGGCTTAAATAAATTCCTATACCTAAGGGCAGCTGAATGTTTTTTTAAGCAAAGCAATAATTAACCCTCTATAGGGCTGAATGAGCACAGACCTTTGCTCTTTCCCAAGGTGGGAAACCTGAATGTTGGCACCTACCAGGCATCTGTCATAGATATAAATGGGTCAAGGTTCTGCAGAGGAAAGAGCTCCAGGGCTGTTCCTTCTCAAGTTCCAAAAAAGGTCAAGTACAACATCTATTAGTTTCTATACCCTGATGCTGCAATTTGAGGTGTGTTTCAGACAAATGTCACAGGAATTGCAGGTAAAGGGAGAGAAGAGCATAAAACACCAGTGGAACTGCTCACTGAAAGACAAAGAGGTCTGAGCTTGGCAGTGAATGGAGTCCCTTGCAGGAAACTGGGAAGCTCAAGGGCTCCAAGAAGGACCAAACTGCTGCAGTGCAATGAATTCTCACACCTTGGTGATCTGCAGTAACTGCACACATGCACACGCTCAGCTCACCACCAAGATGAAGATGTTTATTTTAAACTCTTTCATTAGATTGGGGCTATTGTGTTTTATCCTGGATGTCTGACAAGCCAAGCCTCTCTAGAAACTGCTGCTGCTTGAAGAAGCCTGAAATCCATGCTGGCAGAGGCTTTGGGCAGGCAGGATAAGCAAGGTCAGCTCCTCATCTTCTTCATGACCAGTCACCAGCAGGCTGCAATGCCTTTGTGGCTGTTCTCACCACCATGTGTGACTACTTCAGTTATAAAATCCTTCAATACAGAGATTCCATGGTCACACAGAAGTTATTTTACAAACTGAGTGCTGAACTAAATGGTTTGCCACACTGTTCCATAGCAAATGATGATAATAAATCCTTCATGCATATACAGTTCCTTCTCTCTTCATTCTTCTTGGTCATTTTTTGAACTAAGGTTGAATATCAAAAGGAGTCCAAAATCTTCTCAACCTACAAAGATTCTGGCTTTAAAGCCAGCATGGGAAACATGGAAATTGTCAAACTGATTTTTGTGCTCTTGAGTTCTAACACAGCACCTGTCAGCCATGGTGCAATGTCTGAGGAAAGGTCTAAATTGACCCTTCCACGGTGAGGAACTGGGAGGAGTTACCAGCCTCAGACTTTTCTGCATTGCTGTGGTTATCAGACACTGCATTTCCTTTCCATAATGTCTCCTAATGGCTTTTGGAAGCCATCCAAACCTTTTATCCCCACCAAATCACATGGTAACAAACCCCACGCTTCAGTTATGCACGATTTAGAAATAATGCTTCTTCTGAGTTTCTAACCTGCTGTGAGATTCAGGTGCTCCCCAGTTCCCTCATTGAAAAGCAGTGAATAATCACCCTTCTGCATTGCTTCTCCACTCACAGCCCTACAAGTGGCTGCTGCAGCACTGTCCCACCACAGCTCTGCCTGGAGGGACAGTGCTGGTGACAAGTGACAGATGGCAGGAGCTCTAAGCTGAGGCTGCTCTTGAATCACTGAGAATACAAAGCTGTGGCTCCTGTTTAACAAACCTCCAAGAGCAGTCCTACAAGAGGGGTGAGAATTAAGAATTTCTCTCTGCTCTAAAGAAAAAGAAAAGAAGAAATAGAAGAAAAAGAAAAAAAAGAAAAATAAAACTCAGATCTGGCTTTGGCCACTGAGTCTCCCCAAAGTGCACCCAAGACAGTTCTGCTGTGATCTGCTGCTCTGGTTTTTGTTTGTATTCCCCCAACAGAGATGAGCAGAGAAGGGCTGAGACCTGACCAGGCTCTCTGTCTGTATTTTAGAGCCTTACTTATAAATCTGAGCACAGATGTAATCATCTTAGATTCCAAAAAGGCAGGTTAAGATGGAAAATTAAATATGGAAAGTTTCCTCTTTCCCCTTGCATTCACTGACTCTTTCAAAAGCTCATTTCTGCAGACCTCCCACTGACTTCATCTGTTCTAAGAAAGGACATTTCCAAAGCCATGTCATTCTACATAAGGAGCTCAGATCCCAGGGGAGGCTTGGAACCAGCACAAACATCTCTGAGAAGCGTGGGCACGATTATGATGATTTCAGAGGGCTGTCCTGCAGAGTGCCATGTCAAGACAAGTGAAATCCCCTTGAAATCCATTTTTCAGAGCTGGATGGTTCTGGCTCAGCCTGGAGGAATGAATCAGATATCTCAGATGGATCCTGGAGGCAAAAGGGAGAAGTGCCTCAGGTAGTCCCTGTGCCATTCAGCCTAGACCTGTAACCATTGGCCAGAGAGATGCTGAGTATGAGTGTCATCTTCACAGTTGTTCTGGTTTTACCCTTAGACAAATGTCCTGGCTGCTTCTCCCTGCCAGGTCTGTGAGGTTCACAGACTTTCTTCACTTACAGATAAGAATCTAAAATTTTTACAATTCAGTCTGTGAGAAAACTAAGGTATCCAGAAAAAAAAAATCAGTCTTTTATCAGCTTCCCCAGAAGCAGGGAAGAGCATTTCCTTTGCATGGATAAACCAGGAATAGGACACCTATGAACATCAGAAGCAGAGCTGAGACATCTCTATGAACTCTGAAAAAAAGACCATACAGGGCTCCAAGACCCATTTCAGAGGGAAAGGAAAGACTGGATGGAAAAATATCTCTAGACAGAAGAACTGAGATTAGAGAACACACTATTAAGTCACCTTCTGCTGCATTGCAATCTACCAAAACTGCCCAGTTCTGTTCAGTGGAGTACTTTGGATTTATCTCCCCACCTGGAAACTGTTAAATTATAAAAATCAGAAGCCTAACTAAAGGCCAGAAAGTCTCCTTTTTTTTTTTATTTTTTCTGTAGACTCACTGGTTTCACACAACTCTCTTTGGGTTTCAATCCTCTGCTACAAAGCCACCCTTGCCCTCCCACTGCCCCATACGATCTCATGGCACTCGCACAGAGAAGTTGCTGCCAAAACACATTACTTACTCTGCAATTTCCTGCATTGAGCTACCCCTGTGCTCACCTCCCTGGACTCAGGCCACCCTCAATGTCCCCCAACAGCTTTGAGTCATATGCTCCCACCATCTGACCCCCTGGACTCCTCTCCTCCACCAGAGAGGCAGGTTAAGCCTGAAGCCAAGTGGAGCTGAACTCCAGCCCTTCCAAAGGGCTCAACTGCCCAGCAGCAGATGGTGGAGTGCAACTTCTAACCAGCAGGAAAATGATGTTTTCCTCTCACAAACTGAAATATCAATAAAATGCTGACTGTATAGTCCAAATTCAATCTGAAAGCCGAATCCATTTTTCAGTTCAGAGCTTCAGCCTTCATAATTCCACAGAGCAACTGAAGTCTAAGTAATACCACTCAGTTTCTCCTTTGGTGTCTGAGAGGGATTAGGGAAGACCATGCCAGGCAACTTTACAAAATTCCTGCTCAAGGAAGGAAGTGTTACTGCTTGTTCCCTTCATAGCAGTAATAATGAAATCCCTGTTGCAACAGGAGGAATAAAAACTTTTACTAGTAATTCAAAGAACTAAGTTTTCAGTAAGGAAATACAATCTGTTCTGGAAATACTCTCTTTATGGAGGTTAATCTGAAAGTTTATTTCTAGTCACAATCATTCCTACATTTTCATAGCAGGGTTTGAATCAGAAAGGACTTGATAGATCATCTAATTCTAGCCCCTTTCCACAGGCAGGGATGCCATTCTCCAGACCAGGTTGCTCCAAGCTCCATCAAACCTGGCCTTGGACACTTCCAGGGCTGCGGCAGCCACAGCTTCTCTGGACAGCCTGTGCCAGGGCTTCACCACCTTCACAGTAAAGAATTTCTTCCTGACATCTTATCTAAATATTCCCTCTTTTAATGTAAAACTGTTCCCCCTTGCCCTACCATTATCTGGCTGTGCAGAAAAGTCACTGGTTTTTTTCCAAGCCCTTTGGGCCACACTCATCCTACACTCTGTGAGTGACAGGCAGGCTCCACCCAATCCAGCAGCTCATCATTGCTGCTTGCTGCTTGCAAGGCATGCTGTAAAAAAATTAAATAACCCACACACCTCTAAGTGAAATGTGATGGTAGGAACTGGTTTTGTGTGAGACAAACATTTTTCAGGGCTGGTCGTTGGTCAGCATTCACAATCCCTCCTGTATTGCAGCCACTTCCAGAGCAGCTTTGGAAATCCCTGGTACTTTGCTTGTTTTACATTTAAAAATAACTTCTGCTTTATAAAGTAGGAGCCAGAAGCTACTGTAACTTAGCAACATGACCAAGCACCAACAGTGCAAAAGAAACCCCCTAAGACCCACCTGCTCCCTTGGTGTTCTTATTTATTTGCCAAGAGTTTGTTATTTACTGATAAGCAGAGCAAGCAATGTGTTACCCTGACACGTATGTTCCACATTTACCCACCAAATTTATTGTTGACAAAGAAGTTCATAAGCAAACAAGAAATTAATAAAGCCCTGTATACATAAGTGAAAGCTGATAAGTAATATCATCTGCCAGGCAAGTTAATACAATCAACTTGCTAATTGCATGAGAAGTACAAGAAAGCCATTTGCTTTGAAGAAACTTAATTCTCTAAATTTGAGTATGGCTCTACCAGTCTGAACATTTCCTTTTTATGTGGTACATATCAGAACATATGACCTGCTCTCTTCTGACCATTTCATCTGCAGAAATACAACATAAGATGGCTTGTTCGGGGTTGCATCTTAAGTGCAGAAGAAATCAATGATAACTATGAGAGAAAGACAGAGCTTTTTGCACACCAAATCTTTTTCTTGTACATTAATTAGTAATTATGCCTCAGATTTTTTTCAAGTGAGCTATTTCTCTGCTGACTCTTGCATTTTAGGCTATGGGAAACTGCATCTTCATTCTCAGGGGCAACATTTTTAAAAAATATGAACTCAGAGATAGAATTCTTAAATGAGGCTTTATTTTTTCTGATTTCTAAATGCGAAATACCATAAACTTACATTTGAAAAATATTTAAAACATCATGCAGACAGTAAAGCACAGAATTAGAACTTGAGGGTTTGGGTCCTTATTTTCTTTTCTTTAAACTTCCCCTTTAAAAATGCCAATCTTGTACACAATTCCACATACCAACCAAGAGGCCACTGAAAGCTGAAAAAGCAATCAAAGCTTGGGTAAGTGGTAAATTGTCTTTTACACTGGTAATTAGGTTGGAGATAGCACTGACTTGTTTCTCAAAAGACCACAAAAAATGACCATTAAGGCTGTTGGAGAAAAGGCTTCTGCTGAGGAAGGGGAAGGCTCTTCCAGCTTGTGCTCTCTCTAACAAATCTACCCCTCCACGTGCCATAGTCATGCATGATGCTGGTTATGGTTCATTTATGGTTCAAAGCATCTCATGTAAAGGCTGACCCTTCCCAGCTCTGGGCTCCCACGTTTGGGTGGCACCAGCACAGCAAGGGGCTCTGGGAGCCAGAGCTGCTGACCCCACTGCCTGTGGCACCCTCAGCCAGCACAGACCTCATGGTTCTGGCTGCCAGCCTGCCCTTCTTGCTCTGAATAGCCCAAATCTGGGGAGAGATTAATTAGAGCAGCCCAGAGGCTACCTAGATCTGTGCTCGACCTTGGGAGCAGACACCATCCCTTTTCCATTTGGGTCTTGGGCTCAGGAATATTAAAGAATCTGTCTTAGGCCTGGAAATCAAATCAATCTCGCCTGCACTTGACGATGTTGCCTTTCAGAAGCATTTTGCTTTGTTGGATAACACACAACAACTCTACAGGAGGTTTTTTCTGGTCTCACAGGATCTCAGTGAAGTCTGTGGCATGTTTAGTCTCCTGCTGAGGCAGTGCTGGCTCTGTGCACTCTCTGTCACAGCACAGGACCAGACACCTTTTAAGACCAGCTCCTGCACAATGAACACTGCAAAGTACGACAGGTTCCTTTATCTCCAGCCTAACAGGTAACTTTATCTGGGCTGAGCTGACAGTGGTCTCTAGGCAAGCAGTTAAAAAAAACCCTTGCCATTATCTTTCACTCATTCTCTCTGGTTTGACTTGAGCAAGTCCAGCTGCTTCTGAAAGAGAGAAGAGGAAGCAGCAGCATCCATGGCTCAGCCTTCTCCCTGGGGACCTCTGGTGTCCCTGATCAGTTTGTGTTCCTTCCCCTTGCTATCAGCCATTCCATGTAGGATTCCTTGCTGCTGAGCTGATACCCTCATTAGAAAACTAAAGAATATGTGGAAATGAGCTGCAGCCCCATGAGGAGCTCTGCACAGGCAGCACCATCCTTGTCCTCCTGATATTCTCCAGCAGCAACACCCCTGGCTGACCTCTGAACACAGCAATCTCCATACCCCTCAGGGAGAGGGATTGCTACAGCCCCAAACTCACAGCAAAACATCTTTTCTATGGATGGCCTCATCTTCTTTCAGTGTTTAAGTCCCTCTCTCTGAGAAGCAAGCAGTAACCCTTGTTTAGAGTGACCAGACTGATGGAGGCACTGAAACAATCCTGCCTCGCTGAGCTGTTGTTATCCTCCCTTCAAAACATCCTCCCTGGGCACCACAGGAGTGCTCATAAAAATGAGCATAAAAACTAGCCAAAGGTTAGTCTTTTAACCTCCCAAAAGAGGTTAAACACCTCAAGTTTGAAAACAAAACCCAGCTCAGGGTGTAAAATGAACAGCCTGTGGCCACACAGAAAGGTGAGTACCAGACATGCATCTTCTACCAGAAGCTTACTAGCAGAGTAAATTGGTCTTTAATAATTAAAACATGTAAATTTACATCATGATTCCACTGGTTTATGACCAGAAAACACAGCACACCCACTTCTATGATCAATCATTAATTTAAATTCCCTGTTCACACAGAAATACTGTTTCATACACACATTATGTTGCAGTTTTCATGATCTAGTTTTGCTTCCATTTACCCCTCCAGAACAGGACACCTTAATACCATTCAGAATAAAGGACCTTAAATCTCCAGCAGAGAAGACACCTTTATCTTGCCTTAATTTGTACTGCTTGTATCAGAATGGCATTTTTAAGATTAAGATGAAGAGATATAAATGTAATCTCTCAGGAGTTAAACCAAGCTACCTGTGGGCCTGATGTTCTTATTGTTTGCCTGAGGAAAACAAATCTTTCATCCTTATCTATGTATTTCTTTGCTAATTAAAATGCATGGACTGCTTTAAACACTATTTACCCAAGGGGCCTTCAGCAGTGCTCTTTCACCATTTAAAAAAAGATTTAAAAGGAACATACAAGCAGTGGAAGGTTTTAAAGATGCCACATACAAAAGCCACTCATTAATATTCCTGAAGAGTGCTATTATCAAAGCAGGATATTAACACTACAGGTCTAGCTATACAAAACAATTGCCAATCTAAACACATGGCAACAAGTGAAATCAGAAACAGTCTGAGATAGACACAGAGAATGTTCTCAGATCTTGTCGGCTGTTGCAGAGAGCTGAGCAATTCAATGTCACCATTTGCATTTTTCCCTGGGTATTCCCAACACGATGCAGAAAACCCTGCAGCAGTGAGAGAAAATTATCCAGAGCAAATTGGGAAGGTTTGCAGTGCTGCTAGCAATGATTCTATTATATTCCAAATTCAATTAGAAAGGGAGGCAGCTAAATCAGCAGCACCTTGCTGATGAGGCAAATCTTTCCCAGGCTGAAGGATAAAGCAGTATTTCCAAAGTCTGTTCATGCAAGAGATTTTACAAAACCTGATGACAACAAACCCAAGTACAACAAGTTCTCCTAATCCCCTTTGCTTCTGCTTGCCTCAAATCTGCCCAGAAACATTAATTATGGGTGTGAACCTGCAATTACAAACAAATGAGTGATCAGATCTCTGTGATTTTCGGCTTATCAGCCAGCCTGCCTTCATGGTGTTTCAAGATAATGCATTTCAGTCTGTGTTTGCAATAGATTAGGGCTAGGCATGTGGTCAGTTCATCAGTACAGCAGCAAGCAGGAAATTACGAGGCACAGGAGCTCACATGCTTGGAATATCAGCAACTCTGAAAAAAGGTGAGTGCCATGAAAAAGTCAGCTTTTGCTCTTGATTATTCTTATTTTTACCCCTGTACCCACTTTACTAATGGGCAGGTCAAGGCAACAAGAGGTTACTGAATCAAGGCTACACAGTCTATGAGTACAGAGGCAGACACTGAAAAGCTGCACTCCTGATATTTTCTCCTGGACTTTTCCCTATAAACAGAAAAACTCCCACTTCTTTTAGCAGACAGCATTTTTAGCAGACTTGCTTTGCAGTCAACCAATTAGTAACTCTTCTATGGTAAGCCGCCTTCAGAGATGGGTAAGATTGGAAATAAAATTATGGCTAATTTAGAAGGGTCTATATTTAAGTGAAAATAAGGAAGTACAATTATTTCTGAAATAATTCCTGAAGATGAGATTCCTCTGAGATAAATACCCACTACATGAGTGGCTCTAAAATTAGTGATATCATCTATATTAAGATAAATCATCCTTATTACATTGTAGTGCCCTTATGCCTAGAATTCACAAACCCTCTAGGAAAAGAGGGTGGTCGGGCTCCCCAGGGGATGGTCACAGCCCCAAGGCTACCAGGAGCATTTGGATAATGATCTCAGGCACAGAGTGGGATTGTTGGGGTGTCTGTGCAGGGTCAGGAGTTGGGCTCAATGATCCTTCTGAGTCCCTTCCCACTCAGGATATTCTGTCATTCTCAGACACTGAACAAATCCATCTCAGAAAGGCAAGTCTCACCCCCAGACCTTCTATTCAAGGGTGCTACACAAACTGAGGGAGTATGTCTGCACTTGTCTTGGTGTCTTGTGTCATGTTCTCCTTCTGGAAGGAAGGAAGGCAACCTTGGGCCACCTTGGGATTCTACAAACCCGAGAGGAAACCAACCAGGAACTGGAATCTTCAGCCTAGACATGGGGAACGTGGAAAAGCTAGAATGAAAATCATCCCATGTGAAAGCAGTGGGAGAGAAGAGATCTGATAGGACCCAACTTTCAAAAACTGGAATCCATTTTAGCAGCCAGAATTAACTGGCAGCATAAATGCAACCACTTCAGCTGTTTACCAAGTGACTGGTGCATACAAATCAAGGATGCTCAGTGTCTAAATGCTAATGTCTTCATAGGCTCTGCAAGCACGAATTTGCACCTACAAGTGGAAGCCACTTCCTTTAAACCCTAACAAACGTGACTGAGAGAAAGGAAAGTGAGAAAGGCAACATGAGTATTTCAGGGTGTGCATCCCAAAAGCTTTGGTGCAGCTGCACAGCTCCAATGAAATTCAATTGGAAACCCACATCTAAAACCCTGAACAATGCATTGGTGAGTCTAAGGGTTTGGTGTCAGAGGATGACTCTCAGAGTCAACTGCTTTTGTTCAGCAGAAGCCTTCACAGAAGAATGAAGCACAGTCTCTCCTCTTAAAGAAAGTGGAGGCTGAAGAGAGCAGGAAGGGAAGAAGGAAATTTAGAATAAACATTGGTATAATTCTGTCCAGCTCAGTATCTAAGGAATCACACTGATATTATTTGTAATGGAAATGATACAAACTGGCCAGGCTTTGGCTTTTCCATTACCCATCATCAGAGAGGATTCAGAACAATTTCCATTTTATTTGAACCAGTAAGCCCAACCGGATGGAGGTAGCTCCTGGATAAAAGGATCAACCACTGATCCAATTCTAATCAGCACAATGATAATTCTCTTACCTCCAGCAGGATTAATCTGATTGTTTGAATAAACAATTTGGTTCATCTTTTGGAAGCAGTCAGAAAGCCCAGATGTCTTTGGACATGTGTCAGTGCTTTACTGTGAGCAGGGTGTGCTTTTCCAAACACTCCCATGGTTATCTCCTTTTCCTGGGCTTTGGTTCCCATCACAGCCTGTGTTGGAACACCCCATTTTATCCTGGGATAAAATCAGACTGGAAGATCCAGTCCAGGAGCTCACCTACTGTCCTCCAGCAAACTCCTCATGCTACAGCTACCTGAAATAAATCCTCTGGAATGTGTGGAGTGGGGCCTGAACCTGCAGCAACCTTTTGCTGCACCTGTGCCCACAGTCACAAAGAGTTTGTATTAAAAAGCATTGCAGATGCTGGAAAATCATCTTTCTTTTGTATATGACAAGTTGGGGTCTACTAATGTTGATTTGCAAAATTTCAATTATAGGGGACCATTTAGGCTAAGCTGTTTCTAGCACAAATCACAAATTGCCACATTCCCCTCAGATGTGATAAGTGACAATTTTTTGTCTCAATATTTTTGCCCTGAAGATGTTTTCTCTTTCGATAATTTTTAGTAATTTTGTGTTATTTTGTGACATGTCTGTGGCATCGTATCTACATATCATTACTTCAAGTTGTCATGTCACATTCCACAAGACTACTGCTGCCATGTCAAATCCTCACAGAGCAGAGCACTTGCTTTTCTTTATCATTAAGGGCAGCTGCTACTCAGTACAAATTGAAACATCAATATACTGCAGAAAGGTTCCAGGCTGCTGGAAGCAGTTGCTCCTGAAATTAGTACACCAAATGCTTATCTTTTTTTTTTTTCTTGTTCAAAGTGTTAACCTGTATCACTTCAACACAAACAGGAGGCATTTTGTTCAAAGAAACAAAGTGAAGGGGGTTCAAACACCCAGAGTCTGGTTTTGAATGCCTAAACAGACAAAAGGAATGTGAGAGAAGGTCATATTTTTAGATACCTTTTGTACCTAACACTACATGCAGAGATCACAGAAATATCAATTGTAGTCATAGAGGGAGCTTTTGACATATCTGGAAATTTAAGCTTGCATCATTTGCATCCCACTGCAGTGCTTTAACCATAAACCATTCATCCTGGCACAGCAATGAGTAGGATGAAGATAAAAGAGAAAAAGAGAGAAGTCAGTAAGATTACACACACCAGAGTAATTGTTTATATTTCAATTTTTCCCTGTCAATTGCTCAAGTGGAGTAGAATAAAATAGGATTCAGAAAATAAATATCTTTTTAGATATTGTCAAAAGAGTAATAAATTCCAGTACCCTTAGAAATCTCATTCTTGGGGCCTTAATTCAGGTCTAGGAGAATCCCAGACACCAAACATTGTAGCTTAGGCCCAGCTCAACTTTTGAGTGAATAAAGATGTCAGAAGAGATCAAATACATTATGTTATGCTGTAGAGGCAAAACAATGGTGGAGCCACTGTGCAAAATCATCGGTGCAGGGACCTCATGAGTAAAGTCCCATTTGACAGTCCAGTGTGCACACAACTTCTGCTGAAGTGTTAGAGGCTTTAGAGTGACTGCAGGATGGAGGAAAAGCTTTAATTCCCTCCACCAACATCCCATTAAAAATTCAAGCAATAGCAGCATCTGCGACTGGAAGACAAGAGGTACAAAAGCTTCAGATGGAAGGAAAATTAGGAAAAAAAATGAAATAACATTTGTTTGCAGGACCAAAAAGGCTAGGAAGGCATAGCTTAAATTTAGGTTTGCTCTCTTACTTTTCCATGCCAAAGATATGCAAAGACTGGAGGATGGGAAAAAGCAAATTTATGGCCACAGTCTCTCTCCAACAGCTTCTCAAAAGAAGTCAAATTTAGTTTTACATTAAGTGCTCTGCAGTACTTGGATCACAAGTTCACAAGGGCATGGAAGTAGTTTGCATATAAAATAAACAAGCAAATAAAGCAGGGGGAAACTCATGAAAAGAGAAATTTGGGAAAACAAAGGCAGAATGATCAGGCAGTAGAAAAGCATCTTCCACAAAAAGCTTTTTCCTTTCCCTTTCCAAGTCCAAAATATGGACCAAGCACCATCAAAGTAACAGACACTAATCCATCATCAAACATTCCTTTTGATTACTGGCAGGGAAACACCAGGACCTGCAGTTTCCTCTGCAGGCAGGATTCAAAGGCACCTCTGAAGGAGCAGTGGCACAGAGCAGGCTTTGCTCCCCATCAGGGTCCTGCTACCAGCTCTGCTCTGCCTGGGGGCTGGGGCATCCATTCTCAAATGGGGAACAAGCCAACCTGTTTGATCCTAAAACTACTGGGAAATAGTTTAGGAACATTAGGAGTTTCTTTTACCAGCAAAAAAATTCAAAAGTTACACAGTGTGGGTAGCGAGACAACCCTGCTTCAGCCTTATTTTTTACTGCATTAGAAAAACACTGATTAAAAGTCAGTCTTACATGTCAGTTTAAGGTAACCTTCTTTTGCACTCTCTTTCTCAGCAGACAGCAACACTACCTTTGAAGATAACCATTCATGCATAAAATTACTAATAGAGACCATCTATCTGACAAATGTCTGTTCCTTAATAATTTATATCACTTGATCTATTTTCAAAGGTTAGTCTTACATTTAAAATTACAGTTCTGAATAGGTCAGCCTGTTACTTAAAGATAAATTACTCCACCTCTCTGTGTTACTGTGTTGTGTTTTGATAATGACAGGCTTTTTATTCCCATGCTTTTCTCTTCCTTCTCAGAATCAGCAAAGCAAAGTAGCAGCACAACACACCTTACCCACACCTTCCAGAAGTCCCATTTTGATTCTTTTTTTACTAAGGCAGTCTGAGCATCAGCTTACAGTTCTTTACCTGCTTTTAGCCATGGCTTAGGAAAGACTCAGCACTCCAGGGTGAGAAGATGAATCAATGATGTGTGATGGGACTAAGCTTAGTCCTGCTGTGTGGGAGCTAAAATGCTGTATAACCAATGCTATTACATTCATAGTAATTAAAGGATAATTTCTGCTCTCCTCTAGATAGATAAAGCAATAAAATGACAATGTTTAAAGAGGAAATGCCAGTGTAATGTTCATGCATTTAACAACTACCCAGGAGATATGCATTGTAAATATACTCATAACAGAGAAGTTCCTACTGTTTTATATAAGGAAGCATTTTGTGCTGGTAATTTCATACCACTGAGTAGTCTGGAAAGTTACTGGACCACAGACAACTTACTTTTTTCTTTTTTGAACACATGTTGGTATTTTTCTATGATTGTGAAGAACTGTCAGGTTATAACAGTTTGTTATGTATCTTATTACAAATACATTTCTGAACTACTGAGGGTGAAAAGCTCTTCTCAGGCAACCCAGACATCTGCACACAGATTAGAGCACCTGTCTGTTAGCTCAGCAGTAGCAGGAGGGAAGGGAAAAGCAACGTGTGGAGTCTGTGGACATTCTGTGTGAGCTGCAGGAGGAGAGGTCTCCAGGAACAGTGTCCAGCAGCAGGAGTGCCAGGAGAGCAGAGACATCCCTCCAGCACAGAGCTGCTCCTAGGTCTGAGGCAGGGCACAGTCCCACCCTGCACAGACACCATCTGGGCAGGGAAATTGAGATGGAAAGCAGTCCCAGGGAACGGCTGGATCTTGTGCAGCAGCCCTGAAGGATTTCTCTAAGTTGTGCTCCTGATGTAGTAGCTCAAGTGGAATAACTGGCCTTTGCTTTGCAGATAAAAACAAAATGAGAATCTTCATGACCCCTTGAAAACAGACTCAGAAGTTCACTCTGTCTGCCATGAAGCCAATGCAGCTGATGGAATTGTCTCTACTGTTCCTGGGCTGTGCACCACATTCTCCCCAGAGTTAATCAGAAGAAATTTAGAAATAATACATCCATTTCAAACGTGATTTCCTGAGGCCCCTTCTGAAGTAACTGCATGTATACAATATATATATATATATGAAGAGCAGGAAGCCAGCACCTCCAACACAGACACTACACAAACAAGCATCAGGTTCCAGGCACAAATACCAGCAGTAACCCAGAGGCAAATTATTCACAATGTTTTGTGATAAACAAATCAGTGATACATAAAAAGACCAACCAATCCCAGCTACAAAGATTCCAAATCCCTTTTGCAGATGCCAGGCAGGAGAGAAGAACCCAGCCCAGCATATGAGCAGCTAGCAGGGTCTCAGGACAGAGGAGCTCTTGTCAGTGTAGCCCACTGAATGTGCAAAATGCCACAAGGGACTTGTAGAAAATTTTGACACCGCTGTGGTTATTAACAGGACAACTCCTCTAGTGCTCAGACAGCCTGTCCTTTTCCTATCTAGCATGTAAATGCTGATTTTCCTGAAGCATTTGGCTCCTGTCTCCTCTGCATCTCCCCACCCTGCAGCCCCCACTCGGATGTTACACTACTCGGGGTGCAGCCAGTACCCCAGGAACAAAGGTACTGAGAGCAAACACAGTCAAGGCAGAGATACAGATCTGTTCTTTCAGACCCTGGGCAATAAATGATTCACAAAGAAACAAAGCAGACTTCAGATGGCCCTAGGGAGACTACCAAAGGTAGAGTAATGGATGAAATGCAGTCTGTATTTTTAATTTTTTTTTTTAGCTAACTAGGTATGAAGGGCTGCAAAACTTGGTATATTCCATTGCCAGCTCTTCTATGTATCAGCAGAGCCTCTGTTTACTCTAAGGGGATCTACCCAAATGTAGGGGCTCAGGAGAGGCAAGATTGGTGCAGGAAGCTGCAGCCCACAGGGCAGGACTGCACCAGTGCAAGAGATGCTTTTACTCCATTGGCAAATGTGAATTGTCGTATTCACTCCATCCATTATTATTCCCTTGTATACAGTTGTGACATCTAAATCTCTCAGGGCTTGTAAAGCATGAAAACCCCTATATCTTCACCACAACCTAAAACATTTAAAATGTTTTAAATTGTATGGGTTACCCCAGATCACCTTCCCCAGCGAGAATCTAACTCCGACTGCCTTAAGTACAATCTTTTTAGCAAACTGTGACCAATGAATCCACCTTTCTTACTTCAGAGTATAGTTCTGTTCTTGACATGGAAGGATATAGTAGCTACAGTTAAAAAAAATCAAAGCAAACCCATACAAACAAAAAAAAAAATCCCACCCCAAAAACCTTTGCATTATACATCAAGCAGCATGTCTACACATCTCTATAGATAAGGGAGTTCTGACTCCAGCCATGCTTCAGCTTCTTTTTGCTAATCTATTTTAGCAAGAGCTGGGCAAGACAGAGCCTGATGCCTGCAATCCTCCCAGTCCAGGTGGAGTCTCATTTTTTCAGCCAGCAATCCCATATTTCCTGTATCTAGAGCCTATTCTGATTCTCCCAGCTTGAGGCCCCGTTGGCCTTTCCTTTGCCATGACTCTCACTGTGTGATTATCTACATTTGCTCACTTGTTCTGTGATCATCCAGAGGCCACACTGCAGGATCTTTGTTGCTTTAACATGCACCAAATCCCATCAGTTCCAGTGCTGGAGCTGGCAGGGCAGGCTCTCATTCCTTAGTCACCTTCTCAAATGCCAAGGCACCGAGTTGCCAGCGCTGTCTGATTGCACCCAGAGCCAATTACATCAGCTTTCTGCCAACCTGGGGCTTATCTACTCCCCAGAATTAATTCCTATTTTGCTGCAATGCACAACCAAAGTTTTAAGTTCCTTGGCCAATTTATTACAATTAGTCTTTCTGCAGTGCGTTTGGTCTTCTTTGTAATTATCCCACAGAGGCTGTGGTTCTGAGAATTACTCCGTGCACTCCTCTGCTTCCCCAGATCCCACACTTTGATGGAGAGGCAAATACTTACTTTTCCACCCCCATTCCTGCTGTTCATGTAAATCAAGCACATTGAAGCAGCACTCAGTGCTCAGCAGTGTGGCACTGAGGGTGGGAGATGAACTGACAGGTGGAAAACGTGCAGCTCAGATCCTCCACTTTGGGAGGTTTATTCACAATAGAACTCCTCTGATCCAATCACCTTGAGTTGGTTTTTCTCTTCATTTTCTCTTTGTCACCTCACATAACAGCAGCCCGGTGCTGTTCTGTTCTGAGGGGCAGGGAGGAAAACCACTCCAGGTGTTTTTCAGAGTGCCCCTCCCCAAGTAATCCTCTCCAAGAGGGGTGGGGACCCATATGGAGGATGGCCCGACATCACCATCAGAGGAAGGAATTCCCCTTTCACATCTTCTTCGTAAATTCTTCCTTTCACATCTATTAGCATCTAGATTTACTTTCTATGAAAAGTGTTAGGGCATCAGTCCTGCCAGGAGACATGTAGAAAGAAGGAATTTATAGTTTAAAGAAGGGAAAAGACTTCAAGGGATGTCTCTTGAGGCTGAAAGATGGGGTAGGCTGCCTCAGGGCTGAGAGTTAAGGATTTGTGAGAACCAAACTCCCATTAGTTCCCAGGCTGGCAGTCCCTTTTTCTTTCTCTGCAGAAGATGAAAGATGGGATGGGTTCTGAGGTGGTCCTCAGCAGGATGTCCCTAGTAGACATCAAGGCCAGCTTCCCTGAAAACAGGACTGAGAAATCTACTTGCCCTGAAGTTTCACCAAAAACTGATGAGCTGAACCATGCAAAATCCTTATGCTGATCTAATTCTACCAAGAACAAAACTTCATTGCCTCTGGTACAGAAGTATTATTTGCCTACAATACTTAAGTCAAGATTTCTAAAGTACCCAAAATTCTCTGAGGGACTGCCAAGCATTGAATTTACTTATGCATAAATAACACATGAACAGGGTATTTTGGCTGTATCTCTTCCCCTTCCTGAGCTTTTTCTCAACTTCTTATTTACTAACCTCATCAATATGTTACATGGCAAGCTCATCAAGAATAAGAGTGCCATTTCCCCTGTGGCATTTGAAGTTGCAGACCTAACTCTGCAACCTATAGTAACCCTAAGCATTTTCACAGAGAACCATATGGCTACACCAGGCAGGTGTTCCTCAAAGTCTTCAAACAATTATCAGTGTGAGTTATGCCTGTTGCCTGTATTTCCTGCAATGTTTCACTTCGTGACTGCACGTCACATATGAGTTGTTGGGGAAAGGACCATGCTCACATTTGGGATCTGTTTGTTTCTCTGAGGATGTTTTGATGCAACTGCCTCAGCCATTTCACCTTCAACTGGTCCTCTTTCCACAGATGACCAGTCATCCAAAACACCAGAGAGATTTTAAGCCTCCTTGATCTAAGGGAAGCGATGGAAAAACACATGATGCAGGCAAATGTCACATTTGTGTCACTGGCTGAAACCCTGCTGCCAGGATACATTATTCAGTACCTAACAGACCTCCTGATATAACCCTGAGCTGAACTCTCCTCGAAAGATCAGCCATCCGTGGCTTCCCCACAGCAGGTGGGAAGATTTGCTGCCACAGCCCTGGGGCCAGAGAGAGGAATACCCACCCCTGTGTGTCCACTTTTTTCTTCATGGAGAATTCTCTGCTCTGTATCTGTATCTATATAGATAAGGGAGTGCTGATTCCAGGCAGTGAAGATAAGTTGGTTTCCTACTCTGCTTGGAGTTCTATGCCAATGAACAATATGAAAACATACAGATTCTTTTCTCCCAAACATTATTACTGCTAAAATATTTAATGCTAACAAGGAGAGAGCAGAAACAGATCTATCAGCTCACACCTTCGCTCCCAGCCTTACTTCATATCCTGACATAGGTTTGGAGAGAACCAGGGCAGAGGCTGCTCCCTGAGCAGCCCTTCCCTGTGCTCTGGATCTGCAGGTACAGATAGAGCAGGACACAATCATCTCCTGTCCCGTGCACAGCCTCACCTCCCATCAGGCAGGGAGAAAAGATACTGGCAGGTTCTGATCAGGTTCTGCCCTCCTTGTTCCTCTTAACTGGCTCTCTGCTAGAATCTGTTTTGGGGGTAATGGAAAGGAAAATTGAGTTAGAACTTTTTAAAGGGTTTGCTAATGAATTTATTCATGAAAGACTGCAAGGCCTGAATTTTCCATCAAACACCACCACAGGCTTAGTTAACCAACACTCACCTATGACTTCCACTAGAAAAGCCAGGATGCTGCTTTCCTATTGCTTCAGTACCTTTTTACATTTCTTGGCCATGTACTGCCCCTGGAGAGCATCAGCCCACCTCCTGCAGTAATGAGAGCATCAGAGGACTCCCTGCCACAGATTACGTAAATCCTCACCTTCTCATATGCAAGACATGTCCTTTGCAACTGCAAGACTGCCCATGCCAAAAAGCCAAAGCTCTCCATTCCATTCCATTCCATTCCATTCCATTCCATTCCATTCCATTC